>LOEQ01009000.1:12308-34490 GCA_001685075.1 Bramus lutescens | reverse complement strand
TTGAACTCAGGACCTCTGGAAGAGCAGTCAGTGCTCTTAATCGCTGAGCCATCTTATGCAGAGAGAATATCTTAGAATTGATATTTTTACCACACAAACAGAGTAAAAAATTAAAGACTTATGTGGAAAAGCTTTCTGAATTGATTCTAAAAGGGAAATTGGGAATTCATCAATTAGGAGGAATAGATCCAGCAGAAATTTTGGTACCTTTTTACTAATGGTGAAATTGCTTCATGATGGGGAGAAAATGCACATTGGCAAAGGCCATGTAATAATTTCTTTGGAAAGGCTCATAACAAATATCCCCAAGCAAGAAATTTTAGTTTATAAAAAGAACTAATAGGTTTCTCCCTTGTACAATAAAGAGAAAATTAATTTCTGGAACCCCTAGATTCTATACTGGTGCAAATAAATGAGGAAAGGCAGGAAAAATAAACAAAGTGGTTCAAAGCCCTTATGAATCAGTTCATAAATCAAAATTATATGCGATACTCATGGTATTATTAGATTTTTCAGAATCTCTTAATATGCAGAGTTGATCTACATATTAAAACTGCTGAACTTATTCCAGAAGGTTCAGAATTACTTTTGCTATTTATTCAACTATAACAAGGATTCAGAAATAGTAATCATCCTCTGTATATAAAAAATATAACATATCAGGTCCCATACAGGCCTACCAGGCCTCCAACACAAGGTAATAGTGAAATTGATCAGCCATTGGTAAGAAATGTGTCTCAGAACTTTACAAGAAACACTATGTTCACAGCAAAGATTTAAAGAAAGATTTTTCTATTACTTGGCAAGATGCCAAAGAAATTATAAGGAAATGTCCTACTTATTCTGTGTATAATCAGACTCTATTACCTGCAAGAAGTAACTCAAAATTATTAAAGAAATTAAATTTGGCAAGCAGGCATGTTTGATTTTACAGAGTTTGGAAACTTTAAATATGTGCACCATACCAAAGATATAAGATTCAAGATGTAATTGAGCAACTGCTTTAAGTTCTGAAAAGTCTGATTCCATAATTATACATTAATTGGAAGTCATGACCATTATGGGGTTACCTGTACAAATTAAGACTGACAATGCTCCAGCAAAAGTCTCTAGTACAATGAAACTGCTTGCTTGCTTGTTTGCATATTACAACATGAAGCATATGATGAATATACCATACAATCCTATGGGATACACAGATATGGAAAGACCTAATAACAGTTTAAAAGGTATGTTTAATGAACAAAATTGAGTAATAAAGACAAATTACACAGTGCTTTATTAGCTTTAAATTTTTACATGCCAATAAACAAAGAACAATAGCTGAGGAGAGGCATTAGATTCTAGAAAAACAATACTGAATTAAATCAGCCTACATATTTTAATAATGTATTGACCTTAGAATGGAAACCAGATATGTGTTACATTGGGAAGAGATTTTCCTTTTGTTTCCATGGAAGAAGATCAGCTATAGATACCATAAACATTCATAAAGATTAGATTAGAACAAGAAGAGACCTCTTGAATAGGTGAGGTAATAGTTCATCAAACAGCTTGGTTTTTCAATCCAAACTAACTTCTAAGACTAAGAAATGCCTTTCATTTGATCAGGTGTGGAAAAAATAAAATAAATTTTATTATTAAAAATAATAAAAACTGTTTCTGTTGTCATAAAATATTTTGTCTTCGCAAACATATAACCTAATGAAAAAAGAACTCCACAAAGTTATTGTTGGAGAAGGCTTTTGTTTAGTCTTCCCAGGAGAATAAAAGGATCTAACAAAGGAATCTTGAAGATCACTGGACAAATGAGACATCTGAAGAACAAGGATGAATCATTCAGATTAAAATGTCTTAAGAAAAAGTAAATTAGACCTAATGATATTACATATTTCCAACAGGATAAAATTTCATAAATCTTCCCCAGTACTTGTTTTTGTTGCTCTCTATAAACAAAAAAGACAAATAGTCTGTCTGTGGTCCCAATTCAATTAAAAATAAAAGCTGGCTTTGGAGTTGGAGTGTAGATTTCTCCTTTTCTAAACCCAAGCATACTTGTTAAAGAAAAACCTCAAAGTTTCTGTTAGATTTTAGAAGATCCACTTGATATGAGACAGGAAAACACCAAAATTAAGGGACTATTCTATTGTCACTAATCTCATAATCCTTTGGTTTTATTTTGACTCTTTAAAACTTTTCTTAAGGTATAAATATTATTCATAAATTTATAAGATTAATATATGCTTTCTGTCATGATATTAATGGTTATATAGAGTACTGACTAATTCTACAGAGAGGCTTCATCTAGCTTCCTGTATGTGATTTTGGACTTGAGTCTGAAACAGGCAATTAGGAATTAAGTTTGTGTACCCTAGAAATACTTAATAGATTGTGATCCTTTAATCTCTGTGAGATCTACTGAATATGACATTTTAATTGTTTAAGTGTTCTACAGTTAACTGTGACCATTCCGGACAGTGATCTTTGAAGTCTCTAAAAGGATGGTGGGGCCCCACAATAATTTCCCCTGTATTGTGGTGAAGCCATTTTGCTGACAAACACCACCCAAAATCAGTTTTGATCTACAAATATCTCAGGACAATTTCAAAGTGATAGCTGAGAAGATCCAATCTCACAGACTACTCCAGTCAGGACTTCAGGTAAGATATATGTTTCCTATTATACACAGACTGAACAGTCAATGTTACAGGTAGTTTTCCAAGGACTTGACTATTATCTCAGTTTTTCTCAGAGCCCCCTAAAGTTGTCATCACCCTGAAACAACAAGAAGGAATTTTAACAATATGACATCAACATTCCCAATAGGTGAGGTGTGTGGGTTTTGGTGATTCAGTGTGTCATGAACATTTGTCATGATTTATGGGCTTTGGTTGTAATTGTTACTGGTCATGGTAAGGGAGGAAACTAAGCAACGGAGGTAATATTCAAGGTTCTCTTTTGGAAAAACTGGGGCTATGGAAAGGATGGGATAAAAGAATAGATTACTCAATCTACTTTAAACTTAAAAGCAACCATTATTCTCAAATATTTTAACTTGGTATGAATTTTTGACTATTGATACAAATTTAAGATTATTTTGTTATATTGTATATATGTTCCTGTTCTTGTTTAAGGTATTATACCTATGCAGCTCATTTAAAAATGTAATGTATAATAAAGAAATACAGGATAGTACTTAATAATCTATAATAATCAAAATTATAGCCATGTTATGTATGTTTCCAAGGGTAAACAGAGATATATTTTGTATAGATAGATGGTCTTCAAACACTTAAGAAACCTACAGAATATGGCATTTATGATTTTTGATCACTTAAGGCTTTAAATGACAATGAGACACATCTGCTCCTGACAGCATCAATTTACTCCATAAAAGGATGACAGGCATTGATGAACCTCCATATGGAGATTGCTTTCATTTGTGACAAAGTTAGCTACTGGGCAAAGAAACTGCCCTTGCCTCTACTGCTGACAGAATGCTGTCCAAATTTGGCAAGCAGGATGCTTAACTTTTCCAGTATTAGGCAGGACAGTTCTTCAAAATTCCTACTTCACAGAAATGTCTGTCAGATACTCTAGGCCTGCATGCCAAAGATGGATGCCTACTCATTGCAGAGGGACCTTGGGGTGATTGTCAAGGCAGTAAGACATCTCTGTTATTTTTATAGTTCTGGAAGTTGTTTGCTTTACACATTCTGTTTACTCAGATAGCATTATATTCTTCTCCAGTCTTTGTCAGAGTTGAAGATGAGATGGTTTAGTTATACATTGTTACCCAATTCAGAAAAGAGACTCACAAAGGAGGTCTAAAGTGTATAAGGTTGAGAGATATAAGTTTAAATTGTTCATCTAAGAAAATGTTTTGGAGGTCAAAAAAATAGTTTGGGGTTGGTAATACAAGTTAGATAGAAAATGAATTATGTACCAAACTTTGGACTCACCAAGAGGATAGATACTCAATAGAGTTGGACTGAACATTGTGAATATAATCCTTACTCGATAACTGCTTTTATTGTATATAGTTTTACTATGCTAGATTTAAAGCTATTCCTTTTTATTTAGAAATACAGAAGAAAATTTTGGGGGGATATGTAATCTAAGTGTTAACTCTGAGTTGGCATTTGCATTAATTAAATAACATTAACCTTGGGTCAGGAGGCTGAGTTAGCAATTAGCTGCAGAAAGTAATCCTAGAGCATGAGAGGACATCTGGAAGAAACAGAGAGATGAACTCAACGTAGTACCAAGGGATTTTGAGGGGAGTGTCATTTTATTTTGTTTTGGCAGAGTAGAAGGATTTGCTTTTGGGAGATGCCAGCAAGAGTAGGTTAGCTAGTTGCTAGTCAACCTCACCCAAGTTTTTAAAACTCAAGTTTTATTTATGAACAGAAAATAAAGACTTAGTTAAAACTACCTTCAGCAGCACTGACAGAGCCATATCAGCAGGAAGAGAATTTCTACCAGGCTGTGGCCTAAGCATCTGGGCTGCTGCCAGAGTAGCAGGCCAGTGACTGCAGAGTAGCCATTGCAGGTGAAACAGCAGTAGACTAAGGTGCAGTCACTGTGCCAAAGATAAAACAATTACTACAAGTAGTGATGCTCATATGTACATGTTTTTAGGGTTGACCACTTATAATTGGACAACAAATTAGGAGGCCCATCCCTGGGAAAGACTGACTGATTTACCCTCTCTTAGCAGACATTAATTGCCTATCGCTCTTCATCTATGGGTGGGCTCTGTGAGATTTCCCCCATCCATATTGGCTTTTCACCTGGTGTTGTGGTCTTATTTAGACAGCCATACTGCTAAGATTTCACGACAATCACTTCTCTGTCACATGCAAAAGATAGTCTCACAGCAGATGTCCTGGTCCTCTGACCCTCACAATGTTTCTACTCTCTTCTCTCCCCTATGCCTCGGTTGTAATGAATGTGATGTAGATGTCTTCATTGGGGCCAAGCAGCCAACAGTCAGCTGTGGCTTTCTCTAATAGTCTCAATCTTTTTAATTTTTAGTATTTCAAAGTGGTCTTCTTCATGTCTACATAGTCTTTCATTTCCTCCGATCCCTGGTTGTGTTCATTACATTTCTTCCTTTTACTATTTTTTTCTTTATCTCTTTGAATATTGTACGCTTATTTTTTCAGACAACAATTTTGTAATACATGGAGTGACTATCTATTGTAATAGGATTTTCTTGCCTATTATACTATCAGTTCTGTGTGTGATTCAAATTTTTGTTTACAGACTCATCTGGAACTGTGAAATGTTTGTTCTCACTCTGTGTTTGGATATCTCTGACTCAGTTCTGTTCTTCTGCATCTGTGAGTTATTCTAGGGACCCATGAATTATAACTCAGTCTTTAACAAGCAGAAACATAACACCAATTGTTGATTAAGTCACTGGTCCATTACAGATGCTGGCTACCAGCTACATTGGGGATACATTTTGTTTTTGTTTTTCTTTTCCCCAAAGCACATAAATGTGTAGCATTTGATGTTTTGACCCCCAAGGAAATTGAACACCTGACTGCACTCCATGCTTTGTCCTCCAGAGTTCACATTATTCTGTGCTCATCATTTTATTTCTGTTCAGTTCAGGACCAAAGTGGACATAGTTTCAGCACAGATAGCATAACAAAAATTCTTTCAATCTATCAGCTCTTTTCACTTTTTGATCAAGACACATCAAGCTTTTATTTCTTTATGATAGACATGGCCTTGTAACTCACTTTGGTAAAGAAAATATGGGTAAATTTTATGTCTCCTCTAGATCAAAGCCAGTTCAAGATTCACCACGCTCCCTTCCTCATCACAGCAGCTACTGATGCCTCAAGTGGTACTGGTCTCCACAATGCCCTGTGTTTCACACAGGGCTTTGAGAGCAAGAAAATCATTTGTAATAAATTAACTTTATTGTATTTTTCCTATTGCACCTTAGTCCAGGCCACCCAGACAAAGGTGTTTTTGTATTATTTCTCTTTTTCTTAATATTTTACCATTTGAGTGGAGGGGTCCTGCATGTGCATTTGTCTGAGGACAGTTTGAAGGAATTCTTTCTATGTGGATTTGAAGGATTGAACTCAGGTCATCAGACATTTTGGTAAGTGCCTTTACCTACTGAGCCATCTTGATGGTGCCAATATTTTCTTTTAAGATTTTTGAGTCTGTAACAGAGAGACACTTCAAAGTGTGAACTTGCAGTGTGATCTTGCTGCTAGTCTAATCTATATCTCCAAGAAATATAGATACTAGGTTTTAAACAAAACAAATACACATGGAACACTAAGTGAATAATACCAGTGTTTGCTCACATGACAAACAGTGTGGCTTCAATAATAAAGGCTGTACACTGAATTTAGCATGATCAAGCTCTTCTTCACTTACTTCCTACACATACAGAAAGCCTTTCTTCCCCTTATCTTGTCTGTGAAAGTCCATTCCTACTAAACTGATCACATTTCTTTTTATTCAGCAAATAATATGCCTGAAGCTGGGAATAGGCGAGCTTTCTAGTTTTCTTTTCTCTGCTTTTCTATTTCATTCCTCGCTTCTTTGTCTGAAGCACATTGTTTCTTCCTGTGACATCCCTTTGCTTTAGGGATCTCCATTTGCTATTCCCCACTAACTCAAAGACATTTCTCGTACCTCGGGTTCTAATGTCAACTGTGTGGGTCATAGTCCAGAAAGTAAAGTATCTGTCAGTTGCTCCATTTTCAGAAGTTACTCACATTTTAAATATTACTTTATTCATTCTTCAACAACTGTTCTGCTATAACAAATACTTTTGTATTTAACACAAAGTATAATACAATTTTCTGATCTTGAGGCATTAAGAAGTTAAAATTTTCAAGGTTAAATTATTATGTACATGCTGCTGCTGCTAATAAATTGCACTGGATGCAAATACAGGGAAGGCTGTAACTGTAGCATGAAATGCACTGTCAGTCGCTGGAAGACTGTTGTATTCTTGAAAGAAGCAAGGGGGTTGACTTTTCTACTGGTGATATTCATGGATGACACTTATTTTATTTCTGTATAATAAGCATTCTCACTGTAATATGTCAGGTTTTTATTGCTATGAGCCTCCCTCTGTACTCCCAGAAATGAAACCTGAGTTGAATTTTTCAGTATTTAATGTTCTCTGAAATGTTTCCTAAAAATAATCACTCTAAAATGTAGTCTCATCTCAAAACCAACAAGTCAAATGTTCTTTGATCTCTACAAATCTCTTCCTTGGTAAGTACATTCTCAGGAACAGCTGTGTAAGAAATCGAGAGGGCAACATCCTCCAGCCTTGACTGAATTAATAAAGTGTTAGTGTCTATGTCATGCATACAGTTTGCAGAGGCTTGCACACACTGTTTAATTCTGCTTCTAGACACTAGAGAGGAATTCATATCAGTTTCAAATGTAGGGTTCATGCTAGTTCAGCTACATCTGAGAACATAGCAAAAAGGTCCATTTCACTTCAAGTCCTAAAGGATGCAACATCTGGAACAACTGAATTCCCTATGCAATTAACTTCAACTCGTAAAATCTTTGTAAATATTGTTTCAAACTCAGATGACTGCAGAGTAAAAAAAAATTTTACTATTTTAGTGTGACACATTTTAAAACCTTGATATAGTCAAAGATTGGCAATAGAAGAGGCATTTTGAAGAGAGGGTACAACAAATTGGAGGACTCTTTCTTTGTCTCTAGGGATGATCTTTCTCTTCTTCCTTTGTCTCTGAGGATGATCTTTCTCTTCTACCTTTGTCTCTAAGGATGATCTTTCCCTTCTTCCTTTGTCTCTAAGGATGATCTTTCTCTTCTTCCTTTGTCTCTAAGGATGATCTTTCTCTTCTTCCTTCATCAAAAGTTTTTGAAGTGCTCATATTGGTTATCAACTTTGTTAGAGCTTTCTTTTGCCTTTGTGGTTTATAAATAATATTAGAATTATAGCCAGAAGGAAGAAATTTACATCAAATCCTGTTGATACTAAAACTGTGTTTACAACAGAACTGACAGGAGGATGTGATTATGTGGTGACTCTACTAAAAATCTTGATATAAGAGATTCAAGTTCCCCACCTCCATTTACAAATGTGGCATATTTTTCCAGCAATTGTCTTTTTCCCTTCTTCTAGTTCAACTCTCATCTAAATCTTTGCTACTGTGCACACAGGTGCATTACAAGCACAGCCACATTATTTGTACATGTAGCTAAGATTAAAGATGACATTATCAATTGCAGAAATATACCCCAAATTAATATTGTAAATTCTTGATTTCGTGTCACATTTAACTATTTTTTATTTACTGTCCTCCAAATGAAACTAGTATATTCTTTTAGTATTTCACTCTTATACTCCCACAAATATCTGTGTTTTCTCAGGCTTCTTTGCAGAACAAGATACTCTGTTGTTTCACCATTTTTCTGCGCATACCCCACTTCCAAAAGAAAGATCTGAAAGGATCTTTCCTTAAAGAACTTCATCATAAATTTTGAGAGCCATAAAAGACCTCCAAGGGCACCTCAGCCAGTGTTGCCCAATGTGTAACAAGTCTCCAACCAATGGAACCATGTTTCCTTCTCATGCAAACATGGACTAAGATGTGATTTCCACCCTGTTCCATTCATTTGATATTTATTGATTCATTACAAGAATTGCACACCACTGCTGTTTTGAATTATCTTGTGACTTCTTTTAGATGTATTTTTACGTTAATCAAGAAAGCAAAATGTGATATGTATTAAGAATGAGCAAGTGTTAAACACAGACATCAAAGAGGACTGTAAAGGAGACCTAAGTTTGAGAAACAATGGTTTGGGCCTGACCTTCTCCCTGAGTAGGGGAGAATGAAGGAGAGTAGATGACTTCTATAAAGGCTTGCAGGGAAGAAGCTGCATTCAGATACCCTGTTCCTAGTATTGGTATAGGTTCATATGAACCCCAAATGTCTCCTCTATCCTCTTTTAACGAAATTCCCCTGCTTAGAATAAGGTAAGATGATCTAACTTAACTGATGAGAAATGTGGCCAAATTAAGAAAATATAGTTGTGGTTTATTGTTTTTAAAAAGTGCCCATCATTTTCCTAATGGTTAGGATAATTAGGTTGCTGTCCTTCACCCTCCCGGGGATGTTTATGATGACACTTCTTGTAGATGCACTGAGCCAGAACAGCAGAGGTAATGGAAATGCCTTTAACATTTATATTATAGATTTGGAGTCAATTTGGTGAAAAATACTCTGTTAGATAAAGTGAGTATACCAATACTCACAATAGCCTACTGTTGATAATGAATTTAAATTAAGATGGAAGACAGCTTAGCTCTCCAGAAGCTGATTAAATTGGGGGAGGTAATATAATCTTGTAAACATTTTTTCTTCTATCATGGTCTGTTGATTTTAGAATTTATAAAATCTAAAATTATTGTCTTGTGTTTGATAAAGGCACACCCTGTGGTTAGCCTCAAGATGGGGTTGTTCTTGGTGTTAAAAAATGTAAAGTGAAACAAACCAGCTACACTTCTGTTCCTTACAGTAAGAAGGGAGACAGGGAGCAATGGGAACACAAAGAGCATACTTTGGAGTTGAGGCATTAAGCCTGTAGCTGGGTAAGGAATGATTGCTTTTGAGTTCATCCTGGGAGAGATATGTTATAGTCACTGATGAAGAAGAAAGAGCCTCATCCTCACAGTGTGCAGCTGCAGCTGTGGAGTTGCTGTCAGTGGCCAGCTGCCAAGAAGCTTCGTTCTCAACTGAACAAAATGAGAACAAGTGTGTTCTAAGGAACAATCCCGCAAAGCGACAGCCTCATATTGAATTCTTTTTCATCTTCAATGATTTTGTGGCCCCTATGAATTTAAAATGCAAAATAAAATATTTATCAACAATCAAAAACAGACATGGCTGACTGCATTGCCCAAATTAAATGCTTCTTTCATCTCAGAGAGCATACAGCCCCTTCAGAAGAACATTCTCCCAACTTGAGCAAAGCCTCCTTTCAGGGATGATGCTATGAAATTTTAACCCTGCATGCTCAAAGAGATGTCTGCATAGAACATGACTTTAAATTCAGTGGAGAATTACACACTGTGTGCTCTCCATCATACGCTAGGATGTAGATCTTCTAAGCAGTCAAATGTAATAATAGTTAAATGTAATTAAGTCCTACTGGGTGCCGTGGGCCATCACCAATAGTTTATAATCTTTTATTTGTTTATCTTTACAAAATAGTTGTCAAGTAAATGTGAATATTTGTCACCTTGAGAATAAGAAAGTGACATTTAAATGCAGTGTATATATTATCAGCTCGTAGGGTTAAGAAAATTGTTCAGTCACTAAAGTGCTTGCTATGCCCCTGGGTAGGCAGAGATGATAGGCAGATCCCTGGGGCTCAATGGCTAGCAGGACAAGCCAAACTACCCTGTCTCAAAAAAAGCAAGTTTGAGAGCAATTAAGATGTTGACCTCTAGCTTCCACAGGTACACACACACCTACCCCCAGACACATGCATACACACCAGCTACTATGTATAAGCTGTGTTAAAATAGACGTTTATTTATCTCTTAAACAGTGGTCTTTCCACCACCATGTAGTCCTCCTGCATTTGCTACCCAAACTTCTTCCTCACTTCTCTTGTTGCTAATGTCCCTTAAAGGTCACTCCACTCGTGGAACTGCTGATGTGGTTGGTCATGTACCTTTGAAAGGTATGGAGGCAGATATGCATTTTCAAGTCTCAGTGTCCATCTGCTCTGTCCCTCATGCTGCTCCTTGTCAGACCAGGTTCTGAGGCTTTGTGCAATGCTCTAATACCACTTGCTGCCTGGATCTCGTCACATGGCTGCTTCCTCTTAACAGGGTTCAGGGTGATACTAATGGACATCTAGTCTCTGCACTGTTTCCTGAGACACTCAGTATCACCATTTAACATTAAGCCTAGACTTTTACACCCTATTAATATGATTAATTATTTCTATTACCTCATTTAACTGACTAGAAAACTCAAACTAATAAAATTAATTTGTCCCTAAAACCTGAAAGTGAACTGAAATTGCCACTATCCTCAAAGTCTGTCATTCTTTGTGATTCCCAGTACCTATCTTATTGCTTGTCTTTTAAAACCATTCCTAAGGCGTAGAAACACTACATATATGCAAATTAATAAAGAAATTTGATGATTTTCTAGCATCTTTGAGTTAACCAAGTCTCCAAGCTTCCAGATCTACATTCCATTCCGCTGCACTGGAATCTTGGTAAGTAGAGCTGTAGTAGGCATGCGTGGAAAAACTCACCCCACACTTTCCCTCCCCACATAGAAACACGGTATTAGATATAGAAAAGCAAGCTAGAAAAGACCCAATCTGCCATAGACGCATTCTTAAAAGTTATTTTCTCCTTGCAAGAATTAGGATAAAATAGAAATGAAGAATCCTTAGATTGCAAACAAAGTTTAATCTGTTTTCTGCTTGAAATAGAATTATATTGAAGAAAAATGATGCAAGCTCTCTTGTGATCAGAAAGAAAAATTCCATAGGAGAGGCAAACACAGTGTTTTAAAGCTCATAACATACTTCCAAAGGAAACATCAAAGCACAAATAATAACAACAGAAGAGGGAAGAAACAAGGTATTTCCCAAAGAGTGAGAAACCAAGGAAGTGTTAAGTCTTTGCCTATCCATAAGTATTTTGAATGTAAGTAGATTAAATTCTCCAGTCAAAATGTATAGATGACTGAAAAGATACCAAAAGCACATTGGGCTTTGTGCTTTCTGAAGAGGCTTATCTCTTAAGGATTGAGAGTCTAAAAATAAGGGGATAGACAAAACCCTCCATGCCAATCGAAACCAGAAGAGAGTAGAGGTAAAGAAAATTCAGGGGGATTCAAAACTATCTTGCACCTAAAGAATGGAAGCCCAACATACCAAAACTTTTAGGATTCAGGAAAATCAATTCAAAGAAGAAAATTAATTTTTAAAGAAATTGTCAAAACAAAAGTTACAATTAAAAAATTTAATTCTATCTTACAATGAAAAAAAAGAACTAACACTATGTTAGATGAGGAAAATTAAGTAATAAAAATAAGTAACTTAAAAGGAAAACAACATGAAAAATTTGTAATCCATAGGTGGTTTTGTGAGAAGGCAAAAATCAGCATTTCTTTAGACAGATTAACCAAGACAAAGTAGAAAGTTTTACCCATCAGAGAAAGGTCAAGACCTGAAACCTTCATTGCTGAATTTTAATAAATATTTTTAAAAGAAATAAGGCTCATTCTTCATAAATTCTTCCTCCACAATATAGAATATTTTTAAATTTGTCATACAAAGTTGGTATTACTTTCATACAAACATTGAACAAGGAAATTATGAGAACCAGTCCAAGATGCTTGATGAAGATACACAAATATTAAATGAAATTCAACAACACATTAAAAGAATAGTTCATCATGATAAAATGTGATTCATTCACGGGATGAAAAGATGATCCAACATTCACAAATCAATAAAAATGAATTCCACATTAATACCATCAAAGATGACAATGATCTAATTGTTTCATTAGGACAAAAGCAGATGACCTAAAACATCTCTTCATAATAAGTGTGCTGAACACAGAGAGAATGCTGTGCTTGACTATAATAAAGGAAGAATAAGGATATCACAACAGTGGAAGGAAAACTAAAACATGTTTGTGGTGTTGCTTTTATTGGTTAATGAATAAAGAAACTGTTTTGGCCTGTAATAGGGTAAAAGAATAGAGCTAGGCAGGGAAAACTAAACTGAATGCTGGTAGAAGGAAGGCAGAGTTTAGAAAAGCCATGTAGTCCCGCCGGAGACAGACACTGAAACTTTACCCGGTAAGCCACAGACTCATGGCGATACACAGATTAATGGAAATGGGCTAATTTAAGATGGTGTTAGCCATAAATATGCTTCTGTGTGATTATTTTGGGCCTGAGCATCTGGGAACAAACAAGTGGCCTCACTACTACAAATTGGCATGCCAATGTAGGTTGACTATATCCACATAAAACTTGAGAAAGCTTATAAATTTTAGACACACAAAAAACCAAAGTTAAAACATTTTCTTGGATGGGCTCCCAATGCCCAACTTGTAGAACTTTAACAGTTTTGATACTTGTAGGAGTTATTTTTGTTGACAGAAGTAGGTCATTTCTGGCAAGTCTTTGAAGCTGATCCTTGCCTCTCCTTCCAGCCTGCAGCCTCTGTATTCTATCTGCTACCATATGATCAAGCCACTGCCATATATTCCTGCATCTACAGCAGAGGAACTCTGCCACATCTTTCCAACCACAACTGAGCCAAAATGAAAAGACTGCATCTTTTGTGACTTAAGCTGTTTCTGCTGGATATTTGAAATAGTGACTATATTGGTTACTTTTTTCATTGTAGTGACAAAATAATTAATAAAAAGAAGGATACTACCTACAAATGGTTAAGTCTTCCAACTCAATTAATGTAAGCAAGATAATCCCTCATAGATATTCCCACTGGAAAACCCAATCTAGGTAAGTCCAGTTGATTATAGACTGCATCAGATTAGCAATTAAGACTAGCCATCACAATGATTTATTTTGGCTCATGATTTGTAGGAACAGATGGCAATAGGAGCCTGAAGTAGCTGTTCATACTGCATCTACTATTAAGGAGCAGAGAGAGATGTATATTAGCACTCAGTTGGATTTTTCTTTTCTATCCTAATTTAGTCTAGTACCCACATCAGAATGAATCTGCTACCTTTGGTTTATTCTCTCTGGAAAGTTTTACCATATACATATCCAAAATGCACTCTACAATACCAGGGAATTTTTAAGAGACTTATCAAGTTGGAAATTGTTATTAGCCATCACTAGTGTACCCATTGTCAACTTGACATTTAATTTATTACTTTAAAAGTATAACATTCTACTGCTGGTCCCCAAAAGCTCTCAGCCATCTCAAACTACAAAAATGAATTTAATATATCTCCAAGAGTCTCCATGTCTTAATAATTCCAACACAGTTCAAAGTCTAGAGACTCTTCTGGCACTTAAGGCAATCTTATAACTGTGAACATCTATGAAAATCAATGATAAGCTGCATATTTCTAATATCCAATGGCATAGAGTAAACATTCCCATTCCAAAATTGAGGGATAGAGTCAGAACAAGGAAAGTTTAGGTCAGAGCAAGAATAAAAAAAAACAAGGAAAACACAAAACTCAATAGCTCAATGTCCAACGTCAAGCTTGTGATGGCACCATCTATGTTCCAGCCAGTTTGGTAGCTTCATCTTTCCATATCACTGGTCTACAGCACATGTGGATTCTCCCTGGGGCTGTTCTACCTTGTGCCTGTAGCTTGGTGCCTTGTGTCAGCCCAGGTTTTGGATATCACCATCACAGTTGTATGCAAAGTCCACTCAAGACCTCAGTGGAATTAAAATTGCTCTGCTGAACATTTCTTTCTAGAACTTTTGTGTAATCCTCCATGATCCT
Organism: Bramus lutescens; assembly: GCA_001685075.1. Taxonomy (NCBI): domain Eukaryota; kingdom Metazoa; phylum Chordata; class Mammalia; order Rodentia; family Cricetidae; genus Bramus; species Bramus lutescens. The sequence continues at coordinate 19,978 of LOEQ01009000.1, read as the reverse complement.
TGTCTTGGTTAGGGTTTGTATTGCTGCAATAAAACACCATGAACAGAAAGGAAGCTGGGGAGGAAAGGGTTTATTTGTCTTATGCTTCTATTTAGCTGTTTATCACTGAAAAAAGTCAAGGCAGGAGCACAAACAGGATAAGATCCCAGAGGCAAGAACTGATGCAGAGCCCATTGGGAAATGCTGATTACTGGCTTGCCCAACCTGCTTTCTTATAGAACCCATGACAATGAACCCAGAGATGGTACCACCCTTTATGGGCTGAGACCTCCCTCATTGATTACTAATTGAGAAAATGCCATATAGTTGCATCACATGGAAGCCTTTCTTCAGCTGAGCTCCTTGCTCTCTGACGAATCTAGCTGTGTCAAGTTGACACACAAAACCAGCTAGTATGACTTATATCTGCCAAACCACAGAGAGTATCAAGTTTGGGGTCCTCTCATGATATGACCAGGAGGACTCACCTAGACCACAACTGAAGCTACCTTTGTGTGCTTCTGTAACTGAACCTTGGAAAATACTTTCCAAAATGACTATTTCCTAACATGGAAATCTAGAAGATCTACTCCATTCAAATTAATGGAATTTTTGTTGTTGTTTTGGTTTATTTATGTGGTAGTTTGAATAAGAATAGCCCCACAATAGGCCCATATATTTGAATACTTGGTCAGTAGGGAGTGGTACTACTTGCCAGAGATCAGGAGGTGTGTCCTTGTTAGAGTCTGACCCTGTTGGAGGAAGTATATCATTCAGGATGGACTTTGGGGTTTCAAAAAGCCCATGCCAAGCTCAGAGTATCTCTCTTCCTGCTGCCTGTGGATCCGAATGTAGAACTCTCAGCTACTTCTTCAGTACCATGTCTGTCTACATGCTGTCATGCGTCCTACCATGTGGATAGTAACTAAACCTCTGAAAATATAAGCCAGCTCCAATTAAATGCTTTTCTTTATTAGAGTTATCAAAGTCATGGTGTCTCTTCACAGCAACAGAACACTGACTAAGGCATTTTGCCTGGATTTCAGATTTTTAACAAAGACAATCACTCTGTAGTTTAGGCTGGCCTGCAACTACGTAGCACTCTCTGGTCTTAAACTCGTGGCATGTACAAGACCCTGAATTTGAGCTATAATTCAGAAAATAAAAAGAAAAAAGGGTAGAGTGTGAGAAGGAAGGAGTGAGGGGGAATGAGGAAGGGAGGGAGAGAGGGTAAAAAGAAAGGCTCCATGTCTACACTCTTTCCTTTCCTTATTAACATGCACTACACATTTGTATATAGTGGGGACATTGATTTCAGGACTTATTTACATTCAAACAAATCTATCTTCTTAAGTAGTTTACTACCTGAATAGCTATACTCAACATTCATGCAAGAGAGTTTAATACACTGTCATTAAGCGATAGTAAGAAATCTATATTAAGTATATCCGGAGCTAGAAATGCTGACTCATACTTAGCATCCTGGGCCACATAGAAAGCAAGATGCTATTTCTATAACTCCTACCACCTCCACAAATGAAACATGCCCTGCATTTGCTAGAAAAGTAACATTGTCCCTATTGTAAGGTAAGAAAGTCACACACAAGTTATGGCCAGTCCCAGTTATTCATTCCTTGGCCCACATTCCATTTCCATCATCCTCTTCCCAATCCTATGTTTGTTTTTGTAGCATTGCCCTTTGACCACACATTTCCTTGCCTTGATGGCAGAAAAGGAGATTTTCTCTTTTCTCCTATCATTAATGAGCAAAGCTGACTTACCTTACATGTCACAGGCAATTGACTGTACAATTTCAGCTCCTCCAATCAGGTGGTGTTAAACGCTTTTAAAACCCACAACAAATGCCACAGCATGTATAACCAGTGGGCTTCTCTTTATCAGCAGCATAAAAAGAAGTACATTTCTTTCCAAGGAGGGCAGCTTCTTTCCTTTTTTTTTTTAAACACAGCACACAAGACAACAAAAGGTTTGCCATAGAAACAGCTTCTGATTGTACTTGAACCTCAGGCAGTCAGCTCTACTTAGGCTCTGCTCACCACCTTCAGGAATCTGTCAGCATGGAATGAAAGCATCCGATGCAGTAGAGCCTAATTTTTTATTTCCCTACTGGTATCTTATCACTCCTGCTATAATAAAGGGTTTTATTTCAGAGCCAAACAATTATTTGTAAGGATATGCTGTTAGAGCTAGAAAATTGATTTAAATCTCAAGGAGCTGTGAGAATGAAAAAAGGAGAGAAAGCAAGAAATCTCTAAATCAGCTACACTGATGCCTGAAGGTATGAAAGACCAGAAAAGAATTTAAATGCTTTCTATGAAGAGTTGTTCAATTGGGTTTTGATTAACCACAGACTATTTTCAGAGAGCTGCTAAAATAATAGATCTGAGTTGAAATCTTGAAAGATGTTAGATAAATTGACACTTAAGAATATTCAAGTACAGATGGCTATATTCGTATCTACCAGGAAATCAAAAGGAACGGAAGAGCCATCCCCCTTAGTGCTCCCATTCTTTTTAATAATTTGCTTGATTTACTACTTGAGTTCAATGATTAACCTCATACTGGGTGCAACAGGAGAAACATTTCATTATCTTGTCTCAGTTGAAGCCATCTTTGCTTTTGTTTTGTTTTGGTTTTGGTTTTGGTTTTTGTTTTGTATTGGGTTTTTTTGCTCTATCCTGAAAAGTCCTGTGACAAAGCACTCAATCCTGTTCTAGAAATGCAGGGTTGTTTTCAACAACTGGATGGTTTTGGCTCTTGTTAAATTGCTTACTTGCTTTATCCTGCAACTGCCAATCAGGATGTAGTTTTTCTATGTTGTCTCTGAAAACTCCCTGTAATAAGCATTTAGGGCTGACTTAATATGACTCTCAATTAGGAATTTGATTATGCTGAGTGGTCTTTGTGTCTCTACCCTACAAGAATGAGTAATTCAAAACTTGCCTACTATATGCCTTACCCTAGCTTGGGACTAGAAAAAATCCTAGTCTTCTAAAGAAAGGATAAGTAGACCGGCCATTCTGAGGATGCTGAATATTCTGGCAGAGGTATAACTGGTTGTTACTGAGTCCCGAAAAAGACATCCTTCCCTATAGACAGGAGCATAGGAAGTTTTCTCATTACCTCTAAACTGAATCATGAAAACTTGCACAAAACATGTACAAAATAACCCAGCAAAGACTAAAAGACAGAGTGTTGGCAGCAACAGAGAAAAGAGAATGAAATTTTTGATAAACTGGAATTTTTGGAAAATCAGCAGAGCAGCACAGTAACCCTGCTGCTCTGAACTCACACTGTTTACCTGTTTTAAATGGAATTTATATCCCTTGCTGAAATTACCACTTTCCATTCCTCTAGATGGGAGATCTTTTAAATTTTGTGTTTTCTTCACCAATTTAATCATTAAATTACACTCCTTCCAAGTGTTTGTCATATTTGATGTTCATTTTCTTCTAATCTAATTGAGCCAAGCCCTCTATGTGTTGCTCCTGGGCTGTCTTCATTTTGGCCCACAACACATTCTTCTCTTGCTCTTTCTTAAATGATAATTTTTAACTTAATTATATTCATGTGAATCCCAGCCTGACACCATTCTTCTTTACTGAGCCGAATCATTACATACCTATTATATGTAGCTCTTCCATTCACTCTAATGTCTGATTCATTCATTGTTATTTCCCTACCCAGAAAGTATCCACTTATAATCTGTGTTTAAAATTCCCCAGTTGAATTCTGGATGTTCTTTAACAGTCTTGCTCATTTCCCAATGCCACCTTGTGAAATTAAACCACAGACATTTCCTTATCTCACAACCATTGTGATTTGGTATTTAAAAAATTTAAGGAATAAATGTTTATATGTTCACTACCATTTAGCAAATTATTGCCATCTTTATTAGTCTGGAATTATTTTCATAAGGAAACTAAGCTTAAAGATGGCCATGATGGTAGAGCTAATGTATTTGGAGCCAAATCAATGTAATATCAAAGTTTGGGATCTTTAACCAATGCAATATAGCCATTTCTAAATTAACTATCAGTGTAGGCATCATAATTATCAGGTCCAACAACCTAGATTTGTTTTGTTATTGATAATCTAAGTAGGTGTTCTTTACCACTCTAGTTGGAGGGATGAACTTGGGAGAGAAGAGCCTAAAAATTATAATGGGGGTTCCTCGCCTGCCCACCTATTCCCGAATAAACACTCAGAGACTTATATTAATAATAAAAATTTAATTGGTGACTAGGCTTATCACTAAATAGCTCTTACTTTTAAATTAATCCATTTTTATTATTTTATATTATAACACAAGGTTTGTGCTTCTTTGGTAGCTGCTAGCCTTCCTCTCAACTCTGCCCTCTCTCTCCTGTATTCAGTTTGGCTTTCCCACCTAGCTATATTCTGCCCTACCATAGACCAAAGCACCTTCTTTACTAACCAATGATAATAAAACATTCACAGATTAAAATCTCATGTGATATAGCCAACTTTATTTAAAGCATCAGACAACTCAGACTCTGAGGATTAAGAAGAATCATTTAAATAAAGTATATACAATCATAAGGACAAGCCACACATGGCAAAAATATGTTTTTCCTTAGAGGCATATTAATAACAACAGTTGAAAAAAACTCATTCCTATCTTTTATACCTAGGAGAAGCCCAAAACAATCCCATGTTTTAAAGAAACTGAGGTCACAAGACTCATCTCTTTTCCTTGGAGTTTTCTCACAAACACTCAGAAAACTTTTCACACAACTCCACTTTTGGATCATGTTCCAATACCCCTCTTTTTAATATTTTAATAGCAGAATATCCAGAGTGGTTTTGATTTGAGATGCTGTAGATAAATCAGTCATTTAATGCAAGAGTTTGCTAGAGGCAAACAAATTATAAAGACAAAGAGTAATATTAGACTGGTGAAAGCTTTATGTGAATACTGTGCCACCAAGAACAGGGATTCAAGCTATATCCAGTACATTATTATATTAATCAGAAAATATAAGGAATAGCTTGAAAAGTGATCCATATGATTTATAATCATAGTATCTTATAAAACATAAGCTCCATACTTGCCTTTAGCAGGAATACAGATGATATGACATTCTATACAAACAGGATAAATCCCAAGGAAAATGTTAATGTTTTACATTCTTCAGATGAATGAATGAGTCCATTATGTTCCCAATATCCAAGCATAAACACAGAATCATTAATAATGTAATTTATCCCTTGGTGCATATGGTCTTAACTTGGTCCCAGGTGTGCAAATGACTTAATTTCTTCTTTTGCCCTTTATCTGGAGGTTTGCTGTCTTCCACTGTATCCTTTCTCTCCACCTGTGATAGCCCAGTCCTGGAGAAGCTGAAGAGGAATCATACTGTTTCAGTAGCTATATCTGCATGACAGATGTACATGTCCTCCCAATTTTCCTCAGAAGTAAAAATAGGGCAGATTAATGCATCATCTTGCTTACTTCCTTCTGCAATAAAACCAGGGAGATTAGAGTATGCAGAAGTTTGAGTCTACTGCAGTGAATAATCCTTTAAGATAATCAGAATCTGAAACAATATATAAGGGTGTATGAAACAGCCATAATAGACAAATCTGAACAGGGAGTTCTTCTACCTGTTGGGCTGGGCAAAAGGAAGTATTAATATATTAATAAATATATAGATCATGAATCACCCCATACCATTAGATGAGCCATCAAGAAAATAAATATCTGCCTGTGGAAGGTTGGACAATTTTTGTAATCAAAAATTCAGCTCATATAAAAATATCCCGTAGCTTGCCAACTGGATTATAATTTCCTATCCTTCCATAGAAGTCTGCAAATGAAATTTGAAAATCCATGTAATTCTGGAAGGCTTTTAAAAATTGAGCAAGGCTCAAAACCATACAATTTTGACATTGGGTCCTTCCCTGATTTACTAATTGAGCAAGAAGAGTAAGGTATGCAGATAGAATTTCATGGCATTTATGGTGTAAATAAATCCATTCCAAAGGTTGATCCTCTTATGCTATGATACCTGTGGGAGACAATTTAGTGGAGAAAATGTAAAGGCAGTAAATGATCCACTGATATACAAATGCTTCTTTTAGTCCGGATTCAAATAGCTGCAGTTCTTCCTTTGCCTCTTAAGTTGTGTAAGGACTCTCCAATGTCATCTCTACATCTAGAATTTTAAATAGAATAGTTAGTGCATATAAACATTTTGATTTGCTTTTGCTGAAATTGTACAGAAAACACCCAGCACAGCTCCTGAAGCTGGGAAAGAGCTGATAATTCCTCTTCCCTGCAACCCCAGATTGCCTAAGTTATAAATTCAGCTTTTACATAGGCTCTCCTAATTCTTCACCAAAAAAGTGGACAGAAGTCAGTATTAGATTGATTATTAAATTCCTCACTGCATGGTTCAGGCTCATTTTCAGGCAATGAAGGATATGTATCTAAAGGGGTTCCAGGAAGGGAGTTGAGGGAATCACCACTGTAATGGGCATAGTTGTCAGTGGCACTGATGTGGAGGCCCAAAAATGTGAGCCTATTTCCACCTTGTCTGAACATCAGAAAATTCCAGCTTGCTCAAAGTTGTTACCATTCCACCCTGACCAAAAGTCAGAGAGTTGGAACTTACTTCTATCTCATTCCATGTTATTGTCTGTTTATACATCAAACAAAAATCCCACCTAGATTTAGATCAGAGAGTTCTGCTCTCTCAAAGTTATTGTAAACAGGTGTGGTTAATATTCAGACCTTGTATTTCAGGAATAGAGAAGTAGATATGTTTCTACCCCAAACAAAATCTAAGGATTCAGGAGGGATTTGCCTACAGAATATTTTGGTTCTAGTGTGTGAGCGTTACTTGTATTGGTCTAGCAAGAATGTTTAACTTAGAATGTAGCTTCAGTCTTCAATTGGTGTGTTCATTTACTTGTGTCATGTTAATACAGGTTTTATTATACTCCTACATTTTAGGTTTGTGGGTATTTTGAGAAAATGGAAATTAAACTCAGGCAATTTTGGTATTCACTGAAGTACCCTTTCAGTATTATCCTATGTTTTCTGTTTTATTATTTTCACTCATGTCTTCTTTCTCTTTACTATTTTTCTAACCCCCATGCCTCTTCCCTGGTAAGTTTTATTTTTGTTGAAGCTGATCTTTGACACACTGAAAATGTCTTTTTTGATTCTTTTCCCAATTTTAAGGTTTGGTCTTCCAGTTTATGTTTATTGAAGTCATTAGTCATGTCTTTGTCATGATTAATTTCCTCCTTATCTTCCTTGAGAATTTTGAAAATAGTTCAAATTAATGACCACATGACCCAAAATTGAACAAGGATCTTTCTGCTTGTTATTGTTACCTCTTCAATATTCTTTCAGACTCTGTCCCATACTTTGTGATCTGGAAACCAGTATTTATAATCATAAACAACTTGCAAGCAATCTAATAGTTATGGTTTTAATATTTGTGTTTTTCCTTTCCTTAAAAAGAGATGCACAAGCACAAAAAAGGCAAAGCTTCCCCTGGTCTGCCCCATTAGGGTGAAAGACACCCCCATAATCTACAGCATAAAGCTAGCAGCAACAACGCCATTTTGCAAGGCTTTAGACCAATAGGCAAGGGTTCAGAGATAGGTCACAGTTCTACAGTACATAACAGGATATC
>LOEQ01008999.1:25816-38413 GCA_001685075.1 Bramus lutescens | reverse complement strand
CCCGCCGCCCCATTAGAGAATTATTAAGAAATCAGGTCAGTCTGGTGCATCTTCACTTGGCTAAGCAAATAACTAAACAAAATTCTGCGAGATCACATCTTTAGGCCTAGTAAAGTACACCACAATGTATTTGGAATAATTGTTTGTCGGGTGCTTAACCATTTGCTGACTCAGCGGCTTATCGTCTCTATGTGCTGCGAGATCTTGTGCGATAAATCATGGAAGAGAGGGTTATTAAATTACCACGCTCCCTTGCATCCCATGCTACTCTTAGGCGTATACTGGGCACTGCAATCATCACACTGCAAAGAAGAGGGCATTTCTGATAGTTAGATGCTTACTCGAGGAAGCTTGCCCCTCACCCTCGACTGCGCTGCTTTCTAAACCCCAGGGTGTTTACTTTGCCTGAGTCAAGATGTAGAAGGAAAGGGCAGAAGATGGCTAGGAGCCCAATGTCTCCCATGGACCTCTTGCGGTCCAGTTACAAGGTGCCAGTTAAAAATGAGTCTCTGGACCCCATCTAGAAAATCAGAGTCTCGAGATGCTTAGGAGTTTCAATTTTCAATAAGCTTCTTGTCCAGCCATATAAACTAATCTTTGTGAATTGCCCATTTGCCGTCAGGCGTAACCTTTGTTACGGTGTGGATGAGAGAGCGTATAGAGTCACATATACATGGCTCTTGCATCTGTAGAGGCGACTGACATAGATATCTGGCGCCTGGCTTTTTTAACAGACCTCTTTGCGTCTTAGTATCTAATGATGCAGGGCTAGCTGAATGGAGTAGCCAAATATGAAATATAGGTTGTTAACAAAACATAGGGAAATTTGAAAACATTTCTCATGTGATATTTATCATCTGCCAGTCTATCTCTCTCATTCATTCATTCATTCATTCATTCATTCATTCATTCATTCATTNAAATTTGAAAACATTTCTCATGTGATATTTATCATCTGCCAGTCTATCTCTCTCTCTCATTCATTCATTCATTCATTCATTCATTCATTCATTCATTCATTCATTCATTCATTCACCTATCCTCTCTCTCCTCTTGTTCCCTCCCCGTCCTTCTTTCCCCCCGCCCCCTGCCCTCATGCACCACCAATCTACAGGGTGAAACTGGAATTCCAAGATGCAAGTCTGAATTCCTTGAAAGACTTGATGCAGTGTCACAAAATTGCCAGAAGGGAGCAGCAGAGAGCTACCAAGTGGTTCCAAGAGGCCACGTGAACCGAGGTTATCAATTAGGAAAGATGTTAGCTTTGCAGCACAGAGCAGGCTACCTGGGGAGTGTTTGCGAAGAACACTTCTACCTAAGCAGCTCGTAGCCAGGAGAGCTGAGTCTGAAGGGCAGGCAGCAGTCTCTCAGGAGGAAAGACAATGCCCTGCTAGTGGGTGGGGAAGAGGAGCGGCAGCAAGGGATGCCAACTGGCAAGTCAGAAACTGGCTCAGGGGCGAGCACTAAGAGTGGGGTTATCAGGCAGCTCAGGAGCCCAGGGCTCCTCCCAGGCAGCTATCAGGACTCAGTATTTCAGTGGTCCATTGCTGTGATAAGAACAGGAAACAGTAGGCCACCAGCAATGAAACATGCAATTATAACACATTAACCTATGATTATGGAAAGGCCTGGAAGCCAACCCCTTACTGAGAAACCTTATGGTAGGTAGTGAGATCTTCCAGCTCTTTTTGAAAAATGCCTTTGCATAAAAAGAAGAACTTAAGGAATACATGACAATATGTGATTAAATACTGCAATTACGGTACAATCGATACTTGCTCTAGAAGTTTCTGTGAAAGGAGAGATCAATGGAGGCTTCTTTAAGGAAGTGAAATTTGAGCTGCGCAGTAATGGAAGAGGATGATTCAGAAAGCCCAGCAGTGAGCCCAGTGGTAGCTTGGTTTTCTGCAGGCCTGCCAGGACGCTTCTGTACACGTAATATATTATAAACCCACCTTTTGGCCATTGATAAGCTGTGTTTTTCCTGGGTGTTTACCACATGTTCTGAAGACCATAATTCAGTTTCTTCAAGGATGGAGTGTATCATTAACTTTGGAAAAGTAAATATGGATGCCACACACAAAGGACACAGCGGCTCCCAGTGCGAGCGTTTTCAGGGCACAGATGTCCCCTTCTTTCCTAGAGCCAGCGGGAGCCCTATAACCTTGACTCTGAATAGACATGGTCTGCTCAGTTTCTGTCTGGATAAATAAGAATGTACCTAGGTCTTGACGATGATGCTAAAGGGGTTAGCTGGGAACTCTGCAGGGAGAAGCAGGTATGGTTAAGTTAGCCAGGCTGTTACGCCATGAAGGACACAGAAGTACATCTTCTAACCGCTCGTGGTGTTCTGATGAGCATTCACGATCGCGGCGCAGGGGGTAGTTATGACTCGGTATGGGTTGTCTTTGTATATCCTGTCTCTCTGGGCATGATTGCTTTTTACTTTTTATCCATAATCACCCATAGATCTTTTTTCCCCTTTCTTGTGCTTACTTACATAATTGTCTAAAATAGCATGCCTTTTTCAAGTAATTTTTGTAAAAGGCTTCCTAGTTTCCCAGGCCATTTGTAAAACGTTAGCTTTTATTTGAGTTTGGAGACGCAACAGATCTTGTCTGCCTTGGGTAAAATGTTTCTATTTTAATGTTTTCTTGTTTTGTGTATATGCCTAGATGCATGTATGTTCAGGTGTGTGCAGGTGCACTCACTTGTGTACACAGGTGCACATGCGCATGTCTGCATGCATGTGGAGGCCAGAGGATGGCCTTGGGTGTCATTCATCATGAGTTGTCCACCTCATTTTTTTGAGACCGGGTCTTTTGCTGGCCTGAAGCTCTTTGATTAGGCTGGGCTGGCTGGCCAAGGAACCTGGGAATCTACCTCTCTCTGCCTCAGCACCTGTGTTATAAATGTGTGCACCATTGTTTTATTTGTTTATTTACTTAGTTTTTAATGTGAGTTCATCTTATAGTTATTCCTTTTCCTCCCCTCCTCCTTCCCTTTCTTCCTCTTCCCCATCNCCTCTTTGTCCCCCTTCTCCTCTCCTCTTCCTCTTTTCCTTCTCCCTCCCTCCTCCTCTTCCTCCTCTTCCCCTCCCCTCTCCCTCTGATTATTTGAGCAACCTGAAAGCAAAATGCTTTCCCACTGGTCACAGTAAACCCCTGTGGTGATGACTTCCGTGGGAGTGGGAATGAGGTGGAAGACGGAGCAGGAAAGCACAGGCCTATCACTGTGGGATCTGGGGAATATAGGAGATGCCCCAGAAATCCTGTGAAATCCTCCGCACTCTCTGAGAGGCACAGCTGTAATGCCAGGATTCTTATCTCTCCCTCCCTCCTCTGTAGGTATTTTATGGCAACACTGTTTCTCTCTCTGCTCTTGGCTCAGGAGCCCTATACATCTTATCAGTGAATCCTTTTGGCAGGTCAAATTGCTTCCCACTTGGGACCCCAGAAAGCAGGCTACTCGCTGGGCAGTACCAGCGTTGTGCCAGGGTGGTTCTCTGAAAGCACCCCTACATTTCTTCTTGGCAGCGGGAGTTAGCGGGGAGCTCAGAGGTAGTTTTAGTTAGTTACCTAGAGTCTGCTAGTGAGATAGTCAATGTTTAAGGAGGTATTTATTCCCCCTAGACATTTGTCAGGGTGTCAGGACATTCATAAACATATTGGAGGAAGGGAAAAGAGAAATTACAGCTAATTATCTGAAGCTCCATGAAAGAAGGGGAAGTTTAGATGTGAAGAAATGAATTCCTTTCGAGTGCTTACTGTCCCACAATGTGGGTAGCTATAAGCAGTTACAAATCTGCAGTCACTGCTGAACTCAGCTTGACTGAAGCCAGGCCAGTGAAGAATCATCTTTATAGGACTATGTGTCTTTTCTTTTTCTTTCTTTTTTTAAATTTTATTCATTTTACATACCAACCACAGTTCCCCCTCCCATCCCTCCTCCTGATCCCCCCACCCCCGCCTTCCCCTAACCCACTATCCACTCCTTTAAAAGGGTAAGGCCTCCCATGGGAAGTCAACAAAGACTGGCATATTAAGTTGAGGCAGGACCAAGCCCCTCCCCGCTGCATCAAGGTTGAGCAAGGCATCCCACTATGGGGAATGGGCTTCAAATAGCCAGCTCAGGCACCATGGCTAGATCCTGGTCCCATGCCTGGAGTCCTTCAAACAGACCAAGCCACACAACTGCAATTGCTTCTTGTCTCCAGCCATGTTTGTCTTCGAAGTGGTGGTTGTGTTAGAGAGTATGGCTTTGTGGTCTTGCCTGCTGTGTTGGGGGTGGGATTCTTGGGCCATTACATGCATGGTTTTCTGGAACCATCCTGGTTTTGTCTGTGGCAGAGGGGCTAGGCTGGGATGCTATCTGGTTTGGAGAAACCCGAGGTCAACTAGTTCCATCTGGGGAGTGTTCAGCTGGCTAATGGCTACTGTGGACATTTTCTGCATTTGTGGCCTGTAGTCTGGTCTCTTTGGCTGCACTAGGTTTCCCTGTTAACTTAGTTACCAGCTTCCTGGGGTATGGTTCGTGGTGCCCTTGTGCTCTAGTGGGAGCCCCATTCTGTAGTTGCCTAGGTGGGACTCCCAGGTTGACTTTCAGGAGACAAGCGAAGCTGTTGAGGCCATCCACTGGAGCAGAAGGCAGCTTTGGGGAGTCTTCAGAAGCCTTTGGGGAGTCAGCAGAGGTCTTTGGGGAGTTTTCTCATTGTCCAATTTTATTTGGGGTTAAGGGGCTCACTCCAGAACAGGGGCAAACCAAGACACATGTAACCCAGCATTGGCGGTCCCACCTAGACAGCATTTTCTCCTTTAGGACATTTCCTTGACCCTTTCTTAACACACTGATGTCTAGTCTGAGATCCAAAGAAGGGAACTTAAGGTACATTTTATTGCCTTCTATCTGTTTGCTTATTCTCCCAGTCCACAGTTTAGGGGTGAGAGACTTGGATGTTTCACTTCCTTAGCATTGAAATTTCTCCTACCTGAGGGCAGCCTCATGGAGAGCCACCAAGTACCCAAAAGTAATCCTGTGGTATTTCACTGAATGTCCCTGGATGCACAGTGGCATCACCTAGGGATTTGTGGGCAATGCGGTCTCAGGCTCTACCTGGTTCTCATGGATCAGAACCTGTGCTGTAACAATGTCCCAGGTGACATGTGTGCACATCGAGATTTGGGAAGCACAGAGGTAGAGGAACATGTATGATTAGCTGACTTAGGCTTAGCTTTTACTAAGTTGGAGAGTTAAAAAGATTTAGAAAATTCCCTTTCTCCTGAAAAAGCTTGCTTCTGTAAGCTGTTAAGTTGTTACAAAATCCCATTTTGGACCCAAGAAGCTGAATATTAACAGTTTTCTTTTTATATTCTTGGTACAGCCACCAGCCATTTTCTTTAGGGAAACAAACATTTCAGATCGATCACGGCAAGTTCAATGTGAGGAAATAAGGGAAAAATGCTCAGTCATGCTAAAATTATTTGTTTAACATTTGGAAAATAAGGAGAAGAAACAACGAGAGAAGAGATGAGGAAAACGTCGAAGTTCGTCACTATGCAACTTGTTATATTTGAATTTTTCTTGTTTATCTTTCCCGTGGCACTGAGCAGCTTGTTAGTAGGAAGCTGCGTTGATTTGTGTTGCTATATCTTATATATCTTAAAGCATGGTTAAGATATCTTAAAGTAGGAGCATTTCATAGACAAACTAGTTTTGGAAATGCTGTGAACCACATAAGCCTCTTGCTACACACAGTAGACATTGTTGTGAAGGGGTTGCCAAGTCCTGCCAAGAAATCCCTCTAGCTTACCTGTTGCAATCTCACGTGTTATCCTCTAGCATGCCACAGACTGTGTGTTCTCTACACAAATTTTAGAATATTTTAATCTAAAATCAATCCCTTGTATATGATCATCAAGTCTGTTTGTGCTGTCTCCAAGCTCCTCCTGCGGATCTTCCCTCATGCAAACTGAGCAGTGGACCTTTCAGGTCCCAAGCTTAGATGTGCCTTAGATGTTCCCAGCCAGTTCAGAAGCCACCTTCGATGATCTCGTATCCCCTAATTAACTTTTCTCTCATATGTTTCTGCTTAGATCTCCCCGATAGTGAGTTCCATTGGATGAGAAAGAACCTGGCACCTCTTACTCACATCCTGACACGGGCTCTCAGGTTAGAGTCCTGAGATTCTGACTGACCAGTACGTGATTTGGGGAGTTCCTATTGTAAATCTACCTACTGAGTTGGCCATGGACATCTAGCGAGAGCTGCAAGAGGCAAAGGCATGGTCTTGCAAATCAAGAAAGACATAGTCTGCAGAGAGTTGTTGTGTCCTTTCTTTGTGTAGTCTTGGAAATACTTACAAATTATGTGTGATATCATATAGATAAGGCACATGGATGGATGCTTAGACTGAGGTCTGGAAGGTTCTTTCCTTTTTTTTATTGCAGTGGGAAGGGGCTTATGTGCACACACAGAAAACAATCTTCATTCTGTGGCAATACTTCTAGACTAGAAGAGCTTCATGCATGTTCGATGCAACTAATTTTAATGATTATTAGAAGAGATTATTAGTCCTGCCTGTGTTCAAAAGAGTTGTGAATTTCTGAGATGGGGGTGGAAATATTGGTGTGGCTATGTTGCACGAGTTCTAATTGGTCTTAATAATAAAAACCCAGAGCCAGATATAGCAGCAAATGCTGAAAGATCTGTGAGAGAAATGAGCAAGCCACAGCTAACTCTTACCTTGCTAACTCCTCAGCTGAAAATGGCTGAGTTCCTGCCTCCTCCCGCCTAGTATTCCCCTCTCTCCCAGCCGTATCACTTTCTGTCTGTTTGTACAGACCTCCATATCTCTATGGTTAACTAGTGACTAACTCCACCCTCTGATCTTTAGGCACACTTTGTTAGAGCACAAGCAAAATATCATCACATTTCCCCCTATTTTGTCTAAAATAAAAAGGTTATAACTGATATAAGAAAAACTCTATACAGTAAGTAAATACCTATGTACAATATACACAGGCAATAAATACATCAATGATATCTACTCCATTAGCAAATGACAAATTCAGAGAAAATACTCCATATCTATGCTATGATGATGAGTCCAAAAAGTTGCACCTAATTCACTTTCTATTCTAACTTGCATTATCAAAATTATCTTTTAATCTCTCTCGACCTTATACAGATTACACCTCTTTAGTGAACTTCTTTTCTGAATCTGGTAACAAGGAAAACTATAACTATCTAGTCTTCAATTCCATCAGAGACCCAAGAAGGAAATAACATTACCTGAGTAAGCAGGAATTACAAGAAAGTTACTTCCAAAAATGTGAGATATGACAAAAACAGTTGACTACCTGGACAGTCACCTGAAGTTCCTCTGCAGTGTTGGGGCATCCATCTTCAGCCTACAGCCCTAGCATATCTGACAGACTTTTCTGTGTAGCAGGATATTCTGAAGGACTGTCCTACCTTGTCTTGGTAAAGTTTGACAGTCTTTTCTTTTGTGTTCTGCTTGTCCAGTTTGCACTGTATACTGTCAGCAGTTGAGGTAAGAGCATTTTCTTGCCCAGTGGCTAACTTTTGCCACAAAGAAAGAAAACTCTACGTGGAGTTTCTTTGATGCCCATCATCTTCTCTGAAGTAGATTGGTGCTGCCAGGAACAGATATGTCTCATTGTCATATAAAATAAGAGAACCTATACTATTAAAACATCTTAAATGGCATATTCTGTAGAGTTCTGAAGTGTTTGAAGACAACCCGTCTATCTAAAACATGTCTGTTTGACCTTGAAAACATACTTAATATGGTCACAAGTTTGATTGTAATGACTAACTACTAACTTATATTTCTTTATATCCTAATTAGCTGGCAATAATAACTTTCAAGAACTAGAAATTTACATTACATCTTTAAATGAGCTGTAAGTACAATACCTTGAATAAGATGAGAAATGTATGTACACTATGTTCTAACAAATTAGTCTAGTTTGTATCCATATATAATATATCAAATATATTCAATGTAATATGTTTAAAACAAGTAGTTGCTTTTTTGTTTAAAAGTAGATTCAATAATCTACCTTTTTATCCTGTTTCTATATCCCCTCTTTTCCTTTTCAGAATAGATGCAATAATCTATCTTTACATCCTTTACTGAATGCTGGGAGGAAGAAGGCGGAGTCATAGAGAAGCCATGTAGTCCCACCAGAGACAGATGCTGGTTGGAATCTTGCTGGTAAGCCACAGCCACATGGCGATACACAGATTACTAGAAATGGGTTAAATTAAGATGTAAGAGTTAGTCAATAAGAAGTTAGAGCTAATGGGCCAAGCAGTGTTTTAAATAATACAGTTTCTGGGTGGTTCTTTTGGTTCTGGGCAGCTGGGATGAGTAAGTGGCCTCCTCCTACATCCCACCTCTTGGGAATGTGGACATTTTTCCGTATTTCTTTTTAATAACAAATAAAGGAGAATTCCAAGCACTGGTTGATTCTTCAATATGTTCAGCATTTAGCTGCTCCTGTACCAGCTGTTCTCAGGTCTGCAGGATTTCTATTGTTAAAGGCCATTGCTTAACCCATACAGGTTTGTCCATCAACCATTTTAAAGGTAGTGCCTTTAAAAGATCAGCAGCTCTTGTGCCCTGTTCTTGTATAACCTGAATGATCAATGACTGTTCTTTATAATACCTTCTAATACTTTCCCAGAAACATGTGTTAATTTATGGTTCATTTCTAAGATGGGGGAATGTTAATCTGAGTATTCCATTGCTGTAACATGTCCCCATAAATTCATTGCTATGTTAGCCACATATGGCTTTGATTTTCCTCTGTCCCTCTGTCCCTATATATTCGACACATCTTGTGCTCTGTTTTACCTGAGATAACATTCCAATCCCTAAAAGCTGAACATTTACCTCTTGAAGAGGCCAATTTGGATGCCAAGATTCTGGTGCAATTGTTACGTCAGCATCTGTGTCTACAGATGTCTTCAATGACAATGTCATTTTTTAAAATTTTTAATTTTGGTCTTTTTTCACTTATAGAAGTTTGCCAAAATATTTGCTTTATGGTTTTTCCTGAATTTTCTGTTCTTTCCTCTATAGCTTTTCTGTCATCCAAACCAGTATGATTTCTTTTACTAGGCATTAGGTCCTTTAATTGCTCTGGGAAGGAGTTTCCTCCATGGTTATAGGAAATGACTGAATTGAATTTGACATGGGTCCCAAGGAGTTTCCCGATAGCAAGGAGTTACCTTGACTGTCCCTTGTTGATCTACATTCGTTAGTCCAATGCCGGCCTTTGCCACACCTTTTGCATAATTCAGAAGGGATGGTGTTGTGTTTGAATTATGCTTAGAAAAAACATTGTTTCTAGGGATGCACTGTTTACAATACCTTTTTAGGTGACCATATTTACTGCAATTGAAACACTTGACATTTTGATTTCTCTTCAAATCTCTGGAAATCACCTCTCCTGTCCAAGCATCATCATGGTCATGAGAGTCAATATTGATTGTATCTCGAATACATTCTTCCAAGGGTGCTGATCTTGCCTTTAACGGCCTAATTATCCTTTTGTATTGAGAATTAGCATTTTCAACAGCCAGAGATTCAATTATTGTCTAGCTTCTGAATTTGGTATCATTCTGTTTATTGCTGAAGTCAATCTTTGTAAGGAATCTATGAAGGTTTCCTTTGGACCCTATATAGCTTTAGTAAATGATTCAGTTTTCTTTCTAACTTCTTCAATTCTGTCCCAAGCATTCAAAGCTGCTGTATGGCATAAATCCAGGGTGTGGTCATCATATAAAGATTGCCTTTGTACATCAGCACAATCTCCCTTTCCAAGAAGTTGGTCTGCAGTCATGGTGCCTGGTAGTCAATAGTCAGAGCTTTCTTTCTGGGTCTGTCCAGTGTGTCTCTTATGAGTGAAAAGCTCTTCCTGTGAGGGCCTGGGGCCGTGAGGCTGCACCTGCTCTCACCTGAGTGCACCTGTTCTTGGACTTCCCTTGCCACTGGGGTGATGGAAATAAGACAAGGGCACTAGAGAGACTGTTGGCTTCTGGCCTTTGGGATGATAGCTGGGAAAACGTTTGCTATTTGTCTAATACAGATGACAGTCTCTAAGACAACCACTTATCACTGTTACTGTCATGGGAAGGCAGTCAGGAACAAACTTAATAAATGAGTGGGCTGTGTTCACCCAAACTTGAGTTATAGAGCCAGACATGCACTTGACACTTGGGCCACAGTTTGCTGTTCTGGCTAATTGTTTATTTTATTTAAAAATATTTTCATTTATTACTATGTCTGTGTGTCTGTATGTCTCTTTCTGTGTGTGTCTCTCTTTATGTGTACATGTGTATGTATATATATATGTTGTATATAAGTATGGACACACATGTGGTAGAACATTTCTGTGGAGTCCATAGGACACTGTTGGGACTAGATTCTCTCCTTCTATTGTGGGATTCAGGGATCCAACTCCAGCCATCAAACTTGAATAGCAAGTGCCTTTACCTGTTGAGTCATCTTACCGGTCCAAGGCTTTTTATAATTGACATACAGGGATGCATGAAGCCCTTGAAGATGAACTGTGAAATTACTACATATTTCTGAGATATCCCCTCTACAAAGCCATTCACAAACCTAGGACACAAAACACTGAATTTTCATGTTCTTCATCTATGTCATATTTCTTCAGCTTTTTTTTACAGACAGGACACAAATTTTTGATGTTGATAAATTGGACCCATAATAAAATTGTCTCTATCTTGCAAAGTCCTATGTTTACTTTTGAATTTTCTATAAAAAATAGAATGTTGAGGAAAGTGAGTAAGTAAAATGGATTGCAGCAGATTTAGTGGTATAACTTGTTTGCTTGCAAAAAAAAAAGTACATTAAATTTGCAAGGCCAGGGCAGGAGAGACAGCTCAGTTGGTAAAGTGCTTGCTAAGCAAGCATGAGAACCTGAGTCTTGTTTCTAGATCCCAGGTAAAATAAAACAAATCCAGGACCAGCAAAGCACTCTTATAATCTCAGTGCTGGGGAAGAGGCAGAGATTGGAAGGTGCCTGGGCCTCTCTGGAGAGCAAGTCTAGCCTACTTGATGAGCTTCAGGCCAATGAGAGCTCTTCCCGAAAACCAAAGCAGACAGCAGCAACTGGACCGCAACAGCTGGAGTTGACTTCTGACCTCAGTTCCTCTCCTGCAGGCAGCAGCAGCTCACATATGGCCATGCACACGTCCATGCATACATACCCACACAAATTTGTAAGGTCACTGAAGCTGATACCTATGTCATTGGTGTGTTCTTTGTGTGTTGTAGAGGTAGGTGTCTACCTACCTACCATTCCGTAGAACAGCCAGGATAAGCATGGATAATGCTCTTCCCTAGTGAAACCACACTGCCTGCACAGAGCCTTCCTGGTTTCTGTGCATTAGAACATTTTTAACTTTTTAAAAATTTATTCTTTGTGTCTTTTAGATTATGTGTCTCGATCCCATTCATTTACCCGTCCCTTTGCATTTGCTCTCTGCCCTTGTAACCCCCATCCCCATAAATAAAATGAAATTTAAGAGAGAAAAAAGAAAAAAAAGGAAAAATCTCACCATAGAAGCTGCATTGTGACACACCGAGTCACACAGTAGATCCTTGTATCCAAATCTTTACTTGTAAGTGTTCATTGCAGAGTCATTGGTCTGGTTCGAGGCCCCTGGTTTCTGCTACGCTAACAATGCTGGACCCTCACTGGAACTCCTCTTGGATATCCTGTTGTCTGCTGTCATGGAGATCATGCAGCTTTGCTTCTGCATGACTGGTCCCTTCCTGTGCTCCAGAAGTTCATAGATGTGGTGGATATTGGGGTGGACCAACTCATAACCCTGGTTCTGGGCCTGGGAAGTTTCAGGGTTGGCCAGTAGACCAGCTTTCCCAGTCTTCATCACCAGGATGAGCTCGCTAGCATTAGCCTAGCTAGTTCAACCCTTGCAGTGATGAACAAGGGGCAGGACCACTTCCCCTGCTTCTGTGCCCTCAGGATGGGCTCTCCCACGCCTACACCACCAGGGCCAGCTCTACTCTGTTGCTCAGGTGAGGTGCAGGGGCCGCTCACCTGAGTGCTGCAGCTGGTGAGGGGCAGGGACCGCTCTCCCACTCTTGTGACCTCATGGCCAGCTCTCCCACCTGCCATAGGCAATGAGGGGCAGTGGGTGGGGGAGGGGGTAGAGCATCTCTCCCTGCCCATACCACTATATGGCAGATGAGGGGAGGCTCAGATCTGCCAAGTTAATATTTTTGGGTTAGTTCGCCACACCCCTGTCAATAAATAGGGTCAGCTCTATTGTGCTGACCAGGTGAGGAGCAGGTGACTTTTCTGAGTGCTGCAGCTAGTAAGGGGGAGGGTCAACTCCCTCATCTGTTGCAGGTGTTGAGAGGCAAGGAGTAGGGGGGACACCATGTGACAGCCGAGTAGTGGGGGCAGTTCTCCCATGCGCATAACTTTGGAACTGGCTCACATATGCCTCTGCCAAAAGGGTAGACTGTTTTGCTGCCCACTGAGGTGCAGGGCCTATTTTCTGAGTGCTGCTGCT
>LOEQ01008999.1:0-10656 GCA_001685075.1 Bramus lutescens | reverse complement strand
GGTGAGCTCCCATTAGATCAGCCCCACCGTCTCAGCGGGTGGGCGCACCCCTTGTGGTCCTGACTTTCTTGCTCACGTTTTCTCTCCTTCTGCTCCTCATTTGGACCTTGGGAGCTCAGTCCTTCCTGCTTCTCTTTCTTCAGGCTTGCCTCCACAGTCCAAGTCCGATGGTGCACATGAGCTTGGGACTATTCTTAGGCTCCTGGTGCTCTGTTACTGAAGGTCAAGTGACCATTAAATTGTCTAGCAGATCTTGTTTTCTTGGAAGAAAGGTCATCCTGCATAGATGGCAACAGACCTACTTCTAGAAGATTCCTCAGTGTCTAAAAGGAAAACTTCAAGGCAATCTTTGTGGATAGGATTTTCAGCAGACACATCTTTTTGTGCGAACTGTTGGGTGGAGAATAGTTTGTGGTGACTAGTGCAGAACCAAGACAAACCCTTAGTCACCCTGGCCACGGGTGGAGACCGCACTAATTCAAAACAAGACCAAGACTCTTTTAGACAACAAAACAAGGGAGGCTTTTCTTAATTACTTCTGTAAAGCCAAATGGAAAACAGAAGATGGACTGCCTCAAGTCTACTTCAAAGCATGAAAATTTGGACTAGAAGTAATTTGAAATGAAAAAAGTATATATGCACATGCGTATATATATACATACACACACATATATATGTGTATGTATATATAGATACACAATGCACACAGACACACAGACACACACACACACACACACACACATATATATATTCCCTTTGTATTAAACAGGGGAGCATAGGGGCTATCACTATGGAGGGGAATAAAGTAGACAGATGCTCTACTCCCTATCTGGGGGAGCTCTTTCTTAAGGTTCTCAGATGAAACAGATAAAAATGCAGGGCACGGAGTCTGGAGACATGGCTCAGTAGGTGAAGTGCTTGCTATGCAAACATGAGAACCCAAGTCTGGCTTCACACCACTCACATACGGAGTCAGGTATAGCTGTGGAGTGGTGTGTTTATAATTTAGTATTGGGGAAGTTGAGACAGGAGAATCCTGGGATTTGCTGACCATGTAGGCTAGCTAGCCAGTAAGCTCCAGTTCCAGTGAGTGACCCTGCCACTCACTCACAGGAAGATACCTTACATTGAGCTATGACCTCCACATCAACAGGCACACACACACACACACACACACACACACACAGTAACATGTGTACCTACACATGTGTCTATACACATACAAAAATGTGTAATACAGGACACCAAGTTAAATTTACATTCATAAAAACTTATTAATGTAACAATTCCTTGAATGTTACATGGATGTCCTTAGAACCCTAATGCTTTTATCAATATCTCCTCTTGTGAGATTCTTGTATCATGAGACTTTCTGAACATTTTCCCAGAGATTTTGGTGTCTCCTATGTTCTCATTAAAAGGTCAGTAATGATGATTCTGCAATGTGTCTTCTAAACTGCACTCTAGGGTGTCTGTTATAATGAAGCTGTTCTATGTACTGAAGGCAGGATGCTGGCTGGAGGGCTCCTACCTGACTCAGAGGGTGCTGGCTGGAGGGCTCCTACCTGACTCAGATATTGAGCATCATTATAATCTTTATGAACAACTCAGAATATACCAACTTGTGTGGCTGGGGCCAGCTCAAGAAAATGCTTGATAAATAATGACACTTATTAATATTTGGCCCTATATCATGTGGATCTACTAATCACCTGACACTATCTGGCTAAGGCTCACTCTGGGAGCAGCTTTGATGGAAATGCTCATTAATCACAACTGGGGCTTTGGGGGCACTGTGATTGATGAAAATTGGTTGACAATATTTCTTTGGGAGACTGAATTACTTTGTGATAATTACTGGTCCATGGGTAAATCACAGTCCCTCCCCCTTTATTAGTGCTCAGAACCACAGAGACTCGTAGACAATGGTGACTCAACTGTATCTCTCTAGGAAGCCATTTTTCCTGGACAGCTAGCATGTGTTGTGGGGGAGGCTGGGAAGTCTCGGTGTAACACTTCTCATCCTTGTAATAGAGATCTTCCTTAAAGCTTTTCAATGTCATTTGTTTTCTGAAGCAAACGCCATCCTGACTCGTGATGCGGAAGAGATGAAATTACTAATGAAAACTCATCGAGCAGGAGAAGGGGTTAGGGATGTACAGGGCACAAACTTTATGTAGTGAGGAGAAATAAGTCTAGAAGATCTGTTGTACAACATAGTGTTTACAGCCACCATGCGTTGAAACCTTACAAATAGCTAAGATGGCTGTTTCTAAATGTTACCATCACAAAATGAATGTGAAACAATGTGTATGTTATTTGATTGATTTAGTCATTTTACAGTGTAGCCTGTTTCAAAACAAAAACATATATGACCAATACCATGAATGTATAGAAATTTTGCCAAGTTAAAAATGCTTTAAAAAATCCTTTTGAAGTTTGCAGAACTCGGTCACAAACCTTTGACTTTGGGGGGGGGCCCTCAAAAGACTCCTTCATATACTTTGTGGTTTTGTGGATTTACAAACGCCTAGTTCCCATTTCACAGATGGGTATAAGTGGAGAGGATTCCTAAAGCAATTATTCTTCTAGGATTAGGTTTTGATCATCTGCACACTAGACATCAGCCCACTGACACAGTCTGTCTGATGGCCTAACTCATTAGTTTTTGATAATAAGGTTTATTTTATTTCTTCTTTTGGATCAGTGTTGTTCTAATTGTTTTAAAATTTTATTTGATTAAAAAGCTTTCTCATGCAGGTACATATTGTATACTCAGCATATTATTCCCACCCCTTTCCTTCCCTCCCTCCAATTGGTTCCTCTTGCTCTCCTAGACACTGTCATTTCTATTATTTTCATTTCATATATGTCAACATGTTTTCTATGACTCTACAAATACCAGAAACCAAAAAATGTGAGAAAATAGAAGATATTCGTTTTTTTCTGAAACAGACTGGATTCACTTGGTATGAATGCCTATGATTATATCTATTTTTCTTGGAAATGACATACTCCCATTCTTCATTATGGCTGAAAACAATTCACTGTGCATACACCACATTTCTTCTTTTAATCCATTCCTCTGTTGTTGGGCAGGTAAGTTGGTTCTAGAACTTAATTATTCTGGATAGAGCTGTAGTAA
Organism: Bramus lutescens; assembly: GCA_001685075.1. Lineage (NCBI taxonomy): Eukaryota > Metazoa > Chordata > Mammalia > Rodentia > Cricetidae > Bramus > Bramus lutescens. The sequence goes on along the minus strand of LOEQ01008999.1, from coordinate 7,511 downwards.
ACATTTATATGCATGTGTCTCTCTCTTATGTTGACTCAGTTCTTTTGGCAGATTTAATCCACTTTTATGTTTTTGAGAAATTTCTTCACTGATTTTCATAGAAAGTGGACTAGTTTGCATCGACAGGAGCAGTGTGTAGGGTTTTCCTTTTGTCCATATCTTCACTGATGAACATTTGCTATTACTTTTTTTCTTAATGACTGCTACTCCAACAGGGATAAGATGGGTCTCAATGTGGTTTGGTTTGCATTTCTCTGATGGCTCATGAAGGTGAGCATTTTTTGTATGCTTATTAGCCATTTGTACTTTATATTTTGAGAACTGTCTGCTTATTTCATTAGCTCTCTTATTGACTGGTCTACTTGACTTCTAGTTGTTGAGTCTTTTGAGTTCTTTGTATAGTCTAGATATTAATCCTATGTTGGATGCACAGTCAGCAAAGTCTTTCTTCCCTTCTACACACAGTCTGTCTCTTTACTGGGGTAACTGTATTCTAAACTTTTTAATTTCACAAGGCCTCATTTGTTTCCCAGGTGACTGAAGTTCTATTTAGAAAGGCTCTGACTGACTTTTGTGCTACCCTTCCAGAATATAGAAGTTTATTTCATCAGCACCCAAAGAACAAGTTAATTGTCCCAAGAAAAGTGTCATGGTAACACAATATTTGATTAGATCACTATGGAAATAAAACCCATGACCAATTATGTACTCCCCTGTCACTAGTTGCTAAACAACCACCGCTATGTCATTGCTAGCCCCACAACACAGAGCTTCTCTGCACTGTCAGTCTGTGTAGTTATTAATTTATAAAATAATGACCTCCTCTATTAATTCTGTGCCGTCCAATGTGGAAGCGTTAAAGACATAAATCTACTGACTATTTTAAATTATTATATTTTTCTCTCACTTTTAGTTCACCCTCTAGACTTCTTGTTGGGATGAAACTTGGTCATCCAGCTCTCTACTCCTGTAGTCTGCCAGTATACCTTGCCTCCCATTATGGATATCTTAGCCATCTGGAATTGGGAAACTCAAATAGACCCTCTCTTCTCTAAGTTACCTTTAGTCACGGTGTTCTATCATGGCATCAGAAAAGTAACTGATACAGGGTTTCGGGGCAAACTGCACACCGAGGCCACAGCACTGTAACCTAGCGAGGCTGCACCAGAGTAACTTGGGAAGTCTTTAATTCACTCTTTATATTACTAATATATACTGCCACCTATTTGTGAAATGCAAACTTTTTGTGTGTGTGTGTGTGTGTGTGGGAGGGCATCTTTCCAAAAAGGGTTTGTTGGATGGCTTAGATGACTCAGAATAGAGAATGAAGCAGACCATTACACCTGGGTGGACAAAGCCACAAGCCATGGAAGTCTCTGGTAGAACATCTTCATAAAGTACTGGCTCATTTTGGCCTTAAACCTGCTTTGTTTAGCTTTACAAAAGTACAACAGAGCTCACTAGCCCTTTTTTTCCATATAAGGAACAATCAGAACCCACAAGGCTGAGGTCACTTCTCAGTCCTTAGTTATCTCAGTGACCAGCTGAGGTGAGCATGCCAATGGACTCATCCTGGTTTCAGCCACTGCCTTAAATTCCAGCAGAACTCCTTACAAAAGATATTCAGTGGATTTATGAACAGTCACTGTATTAGTCAGGGCTCTATAGAGTAACAGAATTTATAAAATGAATCTCTATGTATAGAAAGGGGATTTATTAGAATGACTCAGAGGCTGTGGCCCAGTTAATCCAATGATGGCTGCCTATGAATGGAAAGCCCAGGCATCCAGTAGTTGTCCAGTCCATGAGGCTGGGTGTCTCAGCTGGTCTTCAGTATATTCCAGAATCCCAAAGAAGGAGGGGCTAGTGCCACTGAAGAAATAAACCTACAATGAGTCTAAATCAAGCTGGCAAAGGGTGAAAGCTCTTCTTCCATGTCCTTATATAGGTTTCCAAAGAAGGCATGGCCCAGATTAGAGGCAGGTGTTTCCACCTCAAAGATCCATATTAGAAGTAAATCTTCCCACTTAAAATGAAAGAAAAATTCCTCATAGGTGTGACCATTTTGGGGTTTTAGTTCATTCCAAATGTAGTCAAGTTGGCAACTAAGTATAGTCATCACAGCCACCAAGGCAGGCAGGCACAGCTGGGATGCTGGTCATGGCTGTGAAGCTATAACCAGGATAATTGGTTATTGCCCCCCCCCCAAAACATGGCTGTCCTTTTGCTCCATGGGAAAGGACCAGGGCATACCTAGCAGCCAATGAGTCTGGGTGGAAATGAAAGGTTGTATTATAAATTTCTCTAAATCACCAAGTCACACCAATAACCTGTTTGCTATGCTCTTTGTGCTCTTCGAAACAGGTCTCAGCAGCTCTGCTGGAACAGTCCTTACGCTGTTAAATAGCATGATTTCAGCTGTCCCTGGGCTTTTTTACAACTGAAGCTGGTCTGCTGGGCCTTTTGTCTCCAGTGGTTCACTGGGAAAGAGTAGCATCATTTTTCTTTCAAGATGGCAGAGTCAGTGCATGTGGTGCTGCTTTTTCAGGGGGGGGACTTTGAGGTTTTATTTTATTTTTTATTGGTTTTTATTGAGGTTAACAGCAATGTGTGTATAACAAACAGAACTCCAGACATCCGTACAGGCCTAGAGATCTCACCTGATACTTTAACTGTCACATTGTTATCCCCCAAGAACCCTGGGAAATACTTATTTCCTGCTTTTTACTGACAAGGAAGACAATTTGGCCTCATAAACATGGAAATGTCTTATCTAAAAACAAATCCCAGTGGTAGTGAAGTGGGCGGGACAGCTCTGAATTATACAAAGCCTCCTTGCCCATTTTTTCTGCGTTTTGTTGTGTTTTGTAGGAGACATTTGAATGCTTTCTTTTATACCTGTTCTGCAACTGTCTTCCCGGGTCCCCAAATATTTTTCTCCTCAGATTGCCTTTCTGTGTTTTTGTCCAGGAATCTACTTTAGCTCTTTGCCTTCTTGGAAAATATTAGCTCAATTTAATTTTGTAAAGATTGACTTTTGTTATATGAGTGTGAATTATGACTGCAGGTGTGTCTGTGTACTGTAAGTACACCTGGTGTGCAAGGAAGGCACAACAGGGCACTAGATCTGTTGGAACTGGGGCTACAGACAGTTGGCAACGGCCTTGTGGTTGCTGGGAATCTAACCTGAGTCCTCTAGAAGAGCAGTAGGTGTTTCTAACCAGTGAGCCATCTCTCCAGCCTCAATCTGGACATTTAAAAAATTCAAGAACATCATAACATTCTCCGAGTTGTGACTTGGATGCTAAATATCCTTCCTAAAGCTCTTGTATTTGAATACTCAGTCTCCAGCTCGTGGAACTGTTTTGAGAGGGTATGGACTCTTCTGGATGTGGGAGCCTATGTGATGGACTTGGGGCTTGAGGGATTTTAGGCTGGCAAACTTCATCTCTGCATCTTTGCTTCCCGATTCCCTGAGATAAGTGGAACAGGTCTTATAGCAAGCTCCCACTGTCAAGGACCTGGTAGCTCCAGCTGCCATGCCTTCCCTGACCTTGTGGACTGTATTCCCTGGATGGAGCTAAGGAAGTCCCTCCCCTCTGTAGTTTCTGTGAGGCATTTGGTCCCAGCAATGTGAAACATAGCCACTGCTTCATTCATAAAAGGCCTAGCGGACTATGCATGGCAGGGATCTGTTTTCCTGTCTTTCTCATTAGGCTGTGAACAGGGACTGGGTAGCACATAGCACTCTTTGCCTTCGTATGGCCAACACCTACCCTCATACATCCAACTAAACAAACATCATTAGAAAAGAAAGGGCCGCAGGAGCTCCTAATTCCCAGGTGTAATTTGATTTGGATCTTTCCTCTCAGTGATGGGTGCAGCATGTCCTTGCAGAGGGTGAACCTATGGCTTCTCCCACGGGCAAGACCATCTCATATGAAGATTCACAGTGATCTCATGAAGAAACACAAAGCACATTTTAATCTCCACATGACAGTCACGTGAAGATCCTATTTCTTCAGTGACCAGCTCTGTTGCTTCTACAAAGTCTCAATGTTTTAGCTTGTATTAGCTTATTTGTCTGTAGAGTGCTGTGTTGAATATCAAGTGTATCTGGTAGGATTAGTGGTCTTTAATTCTTGGAGAAATTTGAACAATAGCTTGTTCTTGACTCAAGAATGCTGGCCAATTTGAAATTTTCTCTTTATAGAAATGTGAAAAAATTATTTTCTCAGTAAAACAAGTTTCATAGTCATTGTGAATCCCACACTATCCCTCTCTCTGAGATGACATCACTTTTCTTAGGTGAGAAAGAAAAATTACACGTGAATTGCCTTTGGTTACTATGGATTACTATGGGTTACTATGGATTATTATGGGTTACTATGAGCTGTTCTGGCAGGAGCTTTCACATCTTTCTGTCCTCACATACAATTATGAGAATCACCTGTGTTCCCATTTAAGTGAGACCCTTCTAGCAAATTACTTGCTAAAAGGCGGCGGGATATTTAAGGATCATGAAATAAATATCACAGGGTTGGTGTGTGTGGTTGGCACTGAGCTGCCTTCCCTTGGTCCTTGCGGACAGTTCTGACAGCACCAGGACGCTTTTGACCAATGTAAATGTCATGGCTTTCTAGTTTCCTTTTGCCTCCTTGAGAGCTAAGGGTAAAAAATCACTGCTCATGGCGTAAAGGAATATTCTAAGTGACCCTCCCAGCTCCTGCTGCCTCCTTGGAATCTTCGTGGTAACAAGGTTCAGGAAACAAACAAAATTCTTAGGTTGGTGGTAGGAAAAGTAGCCATGGCTTGCTCCTTGAAGACATGTCTGAGCTGTTGAACCAGCCACTGCCTTCTCCCATGGGCTTGCTAAGCAAACAGCGAACGGCTCTTGGGTTTAAATCAGCGTCTTTTCGTTACTTACTGCCTAATGCACGCTGATGGAGGTGATGCAGGTGAGCAGCATCCGAGCCAGATTATGAGGCGTTTCTTTAAAAGGTCTTGCGTCTCCTTTGCCTAAGCACATTTACTCATACTTCACAAAGTCATCCTGCTTTCATTTGTAGTAGACCTGAGTTGTTTTCTTTGCCACTTAGGATCTCCCAAGAGCACTTTGCCTTAATGTTTCCAGGCAAGAGCAAGTAGCAGGTGAGCAGACGTCCCTTCCCAGCAGTCTAATGGGTACTCCACTTTTCTAGCCTCGTGACTGTCTCTCTGGTCTAGAATATAAAATAGAATGAAAGCCATATGTGTAGTCTACAAAGTTTTATAAAAGGCAAAGGTACATGCAATGTCATTGTGGGCAATAACCTGGCTAAAGTGTAATATAAGTCTTCAAAAAATAGTTATATTTAAAGGGAAAATTGTGTTCTTTCAGCTTTAAATTTTAAATGAATTAAAATTAAATATAACTATAGTTTCTCAGCTAGACTAGGTGATGAAGGTCCATAACCTCAACACAAGGGGGGCTGAAGGAGGAGGATCACATGCTACAATCCTATTTAGAGGAACAAAGTTAGTTCAAGGCCAATGTGGGCAACTTAGTGAGGCTGCGTTTTTAAATAAAAAGTAAAATGAGGCTTGAGGATGTAGCTCAGTGGTAGAGTACTTGCTAGTCCTAGGTTCAAACCACAACACCTTAAACATTTTTTTTATTTATTATCTCCAATGTCATGGTCACATTTCAAGCACTCAATAGCCATGTGTGGACAGCTTGGTGTGTCCTCCTGCCCTAAGTCTTCTGAGAAGGACAACTTCATGCTTTTCAGTTATCATTTCTTCTGGGACCCATTTCTACATGCCCCAAGACTGAATTCAGTGCCCTTCTTCCTCTTTGATGGTGTTAAGGGTCAGGTGTGGTGCAAGCACTTGTAAATCCAACACTTGGGACAGGGAGGCAGAAGGACCAGGAATTCAAGGTCATTCTCAGGTACATACATAGTAAATTTGATCCCTGGACTACATGAGACCTTGCTTAAAAAAAAAAAAAACAAATGCCAAAGCATATATAGTCCACTTTGCTACCCCTGGCTGTAACTAATTATTTGTTTGTGACTAGCCTTTTGCAGGCATGGACTGTTTCTAGTTCACCGATGGCTCTCCACTGCTTAGTACAGGAGTAGATATATAGAAGGTACTCATTAAAATTTATTGATTTTTTTAATGAATTTACACAGCACCTAAAAGGTGTGTTGGAGTTTTTTTTTTATTCAGTTCATGAATCCCTGATGTAAACCTTAAGCATAGCCCTATAACCATCATTTAATCCTTAGTCCTCTTTGCTTATTGTAACTTCCACCTAACTAGTAGTAGAAACCCAGTTACTGTCTGTAGCTTTGCACTATTGACAGCTGAGACTGGGTAATCACTACCTGGAGCCCTAACTTCTTCCCCACTTGCGGAGATGTAAAGTCACCTTGTAAAGATCTGCACCTGACTCTGCGAGTGAGCCTGCCCTGCTTCCTCAGTCTGCTCAGTGCCTTGGCTTGAGCTGAGCTCCTTCTGCCTCCATTCACAGCTGGGCGTATGACCAGCCTTGCCCCAGGGACCAAGTCCCACTGGCTTCTGCAACTGGGTCCGCGTTGGATTGCTTTGTCTGCTTAGTCCTCCTCTGGCTTACATGTTGTCCATGGTGTAGAGTAAGCTCTGCCTGCACCTTGGCTTGCTCAGTCCTGGAATTCCCCGCTTTACCTGCCAGAATTGATTTCCTTCCAGGGCTTTCTCCTGTGTGTGTGTGTGGGGGGGCTATGCAGCAATAGGGGACACCTGCAGGAGGCAGCGTTCACTGGCAGCTATGAGTTATTTTGACAACATCCCAGTAGATGGCGGCAAAATATTTTGAGCGGGCACTTTTTTTTTTCTAGTTTCCACAAAATCCCCAAATAAGCTAGCACCTGTGCTGCTGATGGAACCTGCCCACTAATCTAGCAGAAGGTTCTGGCCAGTTTCCTGCCTCTCTCATCTCACCCTGTATCCTTATAGTTAACTGGACGTGGCCTGCCTTAGCTGTGATAAATAAGAAAAGCTTCACACTTGGAAAAGGAGCTGCCTCTCTTTATCAACCCCCATCTTCTGTTGCCAAGCACCCAAGACGCAGATGCAGCCCCAGACTGTCTGTGTCATTAGCCTCAGGTTTCAGTTCTTGCTCTCTGTGATCCACCTATGTTCTAGGGTGAGTCAGATTAAGACATCTTCTTTTTTAAATTTAAAAAGATTTATTTTTATGCACGACCATTTTGCCTGCATGTATATATGTGCACTATGTACATGTATGGTGTCCTCCAAGGTCAGAAGGTTGTAAACTATCATGTAGATGCTAGAAATGGAACACAGGTCCTTTGTGAGAGCAACGAAAGCTCTTAGCCCCTAAGCCATCTTTCTAGCTCTGGATTAGGCTTCTTACATAGCATACCCATGTCTGTATGGGAACCAATGTCACATGGCCCTAGAAACAAAACAGGAATGATGTTCTGTTCTATGTGAGTTTATTGTTTCTTTCTTTCTTTCTT
>LOEQ01008998.1:30923-45590 GCA_001685075.1 Bramus lutescens | reverse complement strand
GGCAGTGTTTAAATGAATACAATTTGTGTGTTGTTATTTCAGGGTATAAGCTATGCTAGCCGTGCGGGAGCTGGGCAGGACAAAAAGCAGGTCGGCTCCCATTTCACTACAACTCCCGTTGCCCTGAATAATAATATTTTTTATTTTATGACAAACTTCAGTGTTGATTTCAACAATTCCCTTTTCATTGTAACATGCCAATAATTATACTCCTCAGAAGGCGAATCAAGTTGAAAGATCTATCTCTGTTAGTGACACTATTTTGAAGCTAATTTTGTTATAAAATAGGAGTGGAAGATGTAAGGTATATGCATAGAAAACACTTAACCCACATTTTCAAAAGGGCTAAATATATCCAAAACACTTTCAAAGGCAACATTTAAAAAATGGTGCCATGTAATTCGTATGATTGGTGTAAATTTTCAAAATAAAGTGCGTTTCCAAAATTATCTTATGCATAATAGATACATAACTATATGTAAAATATGCAAATATAATTACATCCATTTATCTTCTGAAGGATTTTCATAGTATAAGGTGATTGCAATTTGAGTAGACACATTGGTTTCCTACTGCCTAAAATATGATTTATGGTTGTTACTAATTGCTTTCTTGGAAATATTATTAAGTAAATAAAGGTACGTACTAATACTTTGTGATTTTATTGGTACATTGTTTTAGTTGAAGTCAATTATCAAGGATCCATTAGAAACACAGTTTCATGCTTTGTCTATGTCAGTCTTAAAGATGAAAATCTCATAAAGGAGGCCCTGGATCCTCAATGTGTTCCCTTCTTTGTGAGTTGAATAATTCCTTCCTCTTGACCTGCCCAGTGAATATAACATTTTGGGGACAAACCTCTGGCTTGAAATTATTAAACAGAGGTAACAGCCTTTTATAAATCAGGCCATTTTTTTTTTACATTGAAAAGGGTTTCTAGGCATTGCTACACAGTCCCAGCTAAAAAATCCTTTTTGAGAATCCCTGATCCAAGAGTGTTGTTTTCTAGATCCGAGGCTGAAAAGTACTCCTTAGCCCTCTCTGGTTTTGCTTTGTTGAGTTAGGTATGAACAAAGATCACTAATCTCATATGCAGCAATGATGACACTGAAGATGTCAACTGTCTACACCCAACTTGGAAGGATACTACGTTTAGGCTTATTTATAACATGGGCAAGAAGTTACTTAAAGAAGAAGCAGAGCAGTGCCATCTCTGATAAGGCCTACGACAGCTTAGCTGTTGACTCAGAAAATCTGTTCCACTGGAGTTCTGCTTTCCGCTAACTTTCTACCTTCTGCACAGTGCAGCACAGAATCTCCTAGGCTACGTTCTGCCAGTCCTTTGACTGCCCTGCAGAGGTCATGAACAGCCTAATCACTGTGGCTAGAGACATAGATATTTCTACATTGTTTAGCCTCTATCCAGAGCAAGAATAGGTCCATGTGACTTTGTAGATGACCCCAGCCATGTCTGATCCATGAAGACCGATGAGGATTTCAAGCCTAGAAGAAAATAATTAGTAACTTTGCCTTTTACTTCAGGCAAGTAAGCTGCCACCTGTTTGGCAATGTTTATGAACTCTTGGGTTCATTGGCATATGTATTTCATTGTTTTCTAGTTATTCAGCTAATCAACCCATAACAACAGAAACTGTTTCCAAGTAGGTTAACCCTTACATGTCTTAGCCAATATCTATTGGTGCAGATAGGAGTTGCAATGTATAAATGCAAAAAACACATGCTTAGAAGGCTATTAGTAGGGACATCACATCCATTTAATTAAATAAATCCCAGCACCTGTCTACTGGAGATTACATCCCTAGCTACAAGTTTTCAGCCTGACTGACAGTATCAAACAATGAGTTCTGTCCTGGAGAGTTGAGCTTAAATTTATTAGGAATGTAGGTTTTTTTTTTCTTACAGCAGTTTTTCTGCTATTGGATTGACAGATAAATATTTTCTGGCTTGGTATTGATTTATATTTGACTGAGCATATCCCATATTGATACTTGACACAAGAAACAACGGTAAAGGTATCTGGAAAGCATAAAAGCCATTTAGTACCATTTAATACCATGGGTACTTACATTTGTTCCAGACTTACAATTTCAGGTAGGATGAACAAGTAGCATATTCTACATTCTAGTTGTGACATTCACTGGCATCAATGCTTCTAGTAAGGAGGCTGAAAATACATTACTGGCTGACAATTCAAATAAAATTTTTCAAGGTAACATTCGGATTTTTCAATCATCCATTCTGATGTTACCCATTTCTACTATGCCTGGCGCTCTTCAAATTCTCAACTTATATAATTATGCTTTCTTACATGCTTGTCCAATATGTAAGAAAGTAGATGTCCATTATAAATGAAACCCTTGAATATGTTTGACAAGGTATTTGAGAGTCCACTGTAGCTGCTCCATAATATGTTTTTGATGGCACTAGGTCAGTGTCTAAACAATCCATAATAAAATTATAGTCACTTATAAGAAATCATGGAAAGACCTCATTGCTTGTTTAGCTTGCTTCTTACAAGGAACAACTTTGGAAACATCTAAGTATATAGGAGTTGCTACCTTAGTTAGTGCTTTGTAATATATTAATTTTGGTTTCTATTCATTATCAAAGTGACTACATCTAGAATTACATATGAGAATATGATCCAAAGAGGGCCAGTATTAACTTGTTTAGCATGGTTGATTTGCAAACTTGTTTCAAGTTTCTACTTTTACACTGAGAATAAGCGATGTATAGCAAGTTCAAGAGCCTCTACAAGGATATCCTCAAAGACATGCAAGTGAGACTCCAGCCAAAAGTGTGTTGGAAATGCCAGGGCCAGGAGAGATCAGCTGATGAGCTAGCAGGCTTGCAGTAGAGCTGGCTCCAATACAGGTTATGTATACCATGGGCTTCAATGTTTCGTGGAAATACTACCCTAATATTTTTGAGTTCAGATTCCAACACAAGGCCTTCATTACAGATATGAAGCAGCAGGATATGTTGCTTACCATGGAGGACTTCAGCCTTGCTTTGATCCTATGAATCCTGGTTAAATCTCCACTGTTTCCGTTTGGAGTGGTAGTGTTACTTCTTGCCATTGTATACTAGTTTATATCTTTGTTAGATTTCTTAGGACCTCAGAATTAAGGTCGCTTCAAAATACTTCGGAGTTTGAATATTGTCGTGGATGTTAGAGTACTGAAAAAATTTTAATTTGTATTATTTTGTATAAATTTTTTCATGCAAATTGTTTTAATCAGATTTTCTCCTCCCCAACTCCTTCCAGAATGTCTCTATCTCTCTTCCTACTCAACATGAATTTATTAATCTCTCATTCTAAAAAAAATCACCATTAAGAACAAAAATATTTTGTTTGCGTTTTAACAAAGAAATATTGCCTGAAGTTCAGAGAGCAGAGTTAAGCCACTAGAGGCTGAGGAAGGGTGGCACACACCTTTATCCCAGCACTTGGGAATAGGACAGTGATGGCACATGCTTTTAACCCCAGCACTAGGGAGGTGGAGACAGGAGTGATATTACTGAACAGAGAAAAGAATATAAATAAGAAAGGAGGAGACAGGAACTCCTTGCAGTCTGAAGTTTGGAGGAGGCAGATGCAGTCTGGAGATGCAGTCTGAGGACAGGATTACCTCTTCGATCTGAGCATTGGTTGAGGTAAAAGAACTCCCTAGTGGCTAGCCTGTCTGCTTCTCTGATCATCAGCATTAATCCCTCTATCTGACTCTGGGTTTCTATTTTTAAGACCAACTAGAATCATGATGCACAGTAAGAACAAAACAAGAAGAAAAAAATGGAAATCAAAACATATAAACTAAAGAAAATAAATTAGAGCAAAAATGTCAAGCCAAACCAAACCAAAGAAAACAAAATCCTGTTTAGTATATCTTGCTCTTACTAGCTTCTCATAGGCATGAGATCTGCCCTGGATTTTATTTGATATATCAATTGATAATTTGTAATTGTTAAACTACAACTTTAGTTCCTCATGGTACTATACTTTTTCTTACCTTAGGACACTTCTATCAAATCCGTTTTGATGGCTTAATGGGAGGCATCTCCTTCTGATGAGAAAGATCAGGGAAGTCAGGGGACAGGGCTTTCACATACAAGCAACTGCTTTACTTTAGATTATCCTCTGTATCGTTTTCCATGCTGGTTAATGACCACTCCTTCTTTACCTAATAAAATTTTCTGTTGCCATTGTCCAGAGTGAAATAAAGAATGCCCACTACAAAATTTGATGCAAACCCTAACTTTCACTTACATTTGCCATCCTGAGGTAAAAGTTGTTTATATTTACATCCTGTGTAGCGCGAGGTCATCCATGCAACAGAGCTTGCTGCATTGGAAAACAGACCATATCTCTTGTGGTTCGGTTGTTTCTTCACCCCCTACTCAAGTTCAATGTTTTTTTTTCCTTCATGTTTCTGTCTCCAGATCCATCCTCTACTGCCCACTGCATGTCAGTAATTCCATGAGTTGATATTTGCTTAGAAGATACAACTAAGTAGAAGATTCAGCAAGATACTGATAGGGTAACAAAACTATAACTTAACAATGGGTCTTTAGGATCTTCTGTGACCCTCACATACAGGCAACACTGACCATTACTAGGACAACTGTACTGAGTGATTCCCAGCCAACCATATGTTCTGCTTCCATATTTGTGCCATAACTAAAAATCTGTATTCTGTCTCTTTAGAGAACTGTACTCTAAGAAATATACTCTTATACACGCACACAGGCGCCATATTGGACTCTCTTTAAATACTTTCATATCAATTCTGCCTTATAATATCACTAGTCTTCTAAGACTCTTGTAGGTTTGACTATTTTCCTGATTTTTTTCTCGTTCCTTCTAGATTACTTTAACATTTTCTAAATGAGATTCTGGATGAGGGTTGTTGTTCCGAGCCACCTAAACTTCTCCTGTAAGGCCATTAGATTCACCTGTCTGCACCTCACTACTCTCCACTCAGGACCCTAGCCTATGAAGCCATACACATTCAATAAAGCCAATTTGTATATGCCACATCAGCTTCCTTAGAATGTTCTCTAGACTGCCTTGTGGCCACTGCATGTTCATTAGTCAGACCTATCTTCTATACAGAAACAGAGATAGATGAAAGTTTTCCACCCCCCAAGACTTTCAATATTTCAAAATTCTAAGTTCAACTTAGATTTTGTACCTTCTGTCATGACTCTTCAATTCCGGTATGCATCTATAGCATGGGAGTGATTCCACCAGGTGCGTATTTTTCTTCTCCTACAGAAAAAAGCCTACCATATGATACCTGGGGCAGAACAATCACCCAATTTAGGAAATGCTAAATTATTTTCTTGTTCGTAGCTCTATAGTTAAATACACCCACTGCTATCAGTGATCCAAATGAATTCAGGAATGTTATAGATTGATTTTCTTTCACCAAACACCAGCATTTTATAAATCAGCAGGAGGCCATAATTTGCATATCTTCCTCCATTGGTGAACACTTGTTAAGACCTTGACCTACACAGGAACATAGCACCTGACTTGTTTTTAACTTTTCCAAAGAACATGGCTTGAGGTCAGAATAATTCTTGTCTTATTATTCTTTGAGTGACCCCTTTTCTGCCTTTAATTTTTTTCATCCCATCTTGACTGCTTTACCACTTCACAAATCCAATTTACACAACATTCTCTGTCACCAAGAACCTGGGAAGTGTTTTCTCCTATAAATGTGATCTATGTTGACTCCCTGACTGTGGGAGAAATACTTTAAAGGGAAGCACCGCTGTTCCACCTTTAAATGTCTGTAACCTTTACACTTCAAAAATTCATGAGTTTGTCAGATGTGAGGAATTGGAAAATCAAGAACACTTACAAAAAGGTGTTGAAAATCTTCTACACTTCAACAGTTAAAGGGATGGACCTAACATCAACAACAACTGCCAGGCCTACAATTGTTGAGGATGTTATAACCCATGAAATCTGTAAATAAATAATAGCCCACAGAGTCATCTAAAACAAAATGTGTAATAGAAAATGGAAACAACCTGACTTTCTGGTGACCTTGTCTCTAGAAATACACTGAGTTTTTTTCTCTAATTCTTATTTCAAAATTATGTAGCAAGAAAGACTTTATTGTGACTAACATTGATAGGGAACACAGTTAATCATGGCAGGGAAGATGAGGTGGCTTGTATCATTGCTTTTATAATGAGTAATAAGGCTGAGATTGACAGGTTTTTTTGGTTCTTTACTTCTTTTGTCCTTCAAATTCAGTCTTTGCCACAGTGCATGGAGTGCTGATGTCCACAGTTATGGTGGATCTATGATATCCAAGTATAGAATCTCCCTTATTATCATCCCTAGAGGATTGTTTGCTAGGTGACTCTTGTGCATATAAAGCTGACAATTGCTATTAAGTGACACAAACAACCCTTATCAACATGACTCAAATCAGGCCTTAAGCAGTGGCTTTATGCATCATTTCCCCATAAACTCATGAATGTGTCTTAAAGCAAACATATTGAGTACATTTATGATTAATTGTATTCTTTCACAATATGAATACTGTTTATAAGTCAAGTGCCTGCTCTGACATTTGAAACAATCTCTTAACTGTGAGATCCTTTCAAATAAAATCCAAAACACAGCTTTAATATATCACATAACCAAGGAATAATGATGTTCCAAAATTGAGGAATGGGGAACATCAAGGATTACCTGCTTGGGGAAATACTGCAACCCATCAGAACAGGCATCCGATTTGCTGTTTTGTCATGTCTGGTAGTGAATCTTATGATGGAGTCATTATCTCTAAAGAGTTTGAGTAGCCAATCTCCTCCAAACCTGTTGCCTATAACACATACAGCCTTCATTGTCTAGTTTCACCATGCCTTTATGTTTTACTCTGTTGACTTTATAATGGATTTTTTCATGTCTGATACTCTGATATCTCTATTGCAACTCTAGGGCCATCTTCATTGCGTCACACAACGGCCTTTCAAACTTCCTTACAGGGACTACAAACATGTCACACATTGCCTGTCCCCAGGGGATCTTAGCAACCTTGTGGTAAACGTAAAGGGTACTGTCATTCTGCTATCTTCCATTCCTGTAAAATTAGTACCACTTGTGCAATGCTGCCAAGGTCTCGAGCAGGATGGGCTCCTTTTCACCATTTGGATCACTGAAAGGCTAATGGCACAAAAACTTAAAGTGAGAAGAAATCTTGATAGATGCCGTATACAGGATGCTAGAATCCAGGAGGCTTCTGACAAGGGAGCCCAATGGATAGTGAGGACTCACACACTAAGGAACTTCCCTTTTCCCAAGTAGAACATCCACGTCTCCTGATAAAGCCACACCAACCTCCAGTGGCAATTCCAACTTGAAGCTGCAGGAGAATAGATCTGTAGATAGAATCTTCCATGACAAGAATTTGCACTGCCCATAAAATCCCAAGTACCCTGTGTCACATGCCCACCACCCTTGATCAGTCCTAATCTAACAATCATAGTCTCCGTGGTGATCCTACCTCTAATAAATTGAGAGAGAATGCTAATTAAACAACTCCATATTTCCTCGATCAAAATAGGGCATTTCCTGAAACAAACTTTATTGTAAGCAACATCTTTTTATGGAAGAAACAACTGAAAGAAACAACTAGATCATTTTATTATTTATTGTGAGGTGTTAACTTTTTTCTTGTGGTTAGTGTTGTTTTGAAGGATTCCAATTGATGCTGAGTTCTATTAAAATTGTACTTTTTGGCAGTAGGGAACACTGGACCTTAAACAGTTTTGCTTATAATCTGTAACAGTTTCATTGGTAAGATTGTACAGAGATAAGATCTAATGTCCTACAGACTTGGAGAAACTTTTAGAAGGAAAGGAAAGACAGTCAAGAAGCTGAAAGCACATATGGCACCAGGCAGGGTTGAAAAATGTACTAGGTAAAACCACAGGGTTTCTAAAGAATCCCACGGCCAGGTTACTTTGCTTCCTATGAGTTATTCAACAGTGAGTCCCTGGTGGCCATCTATGTAAAACTCGCTGTTGTTGGAGTATTGGATGGGAACTGAATTACGAACTAGAAATAATAAAGTGAGATAGTATATATTCTGGGTGTATAGTAAGAAGAAATTGAACTTGTAATGGGATAGAAGAGGAGTGTGAAAGGTGAAGAAAGAACCTGGTGAGTAGAAGTCAAGGTAATTAACCCGCTGAGGCAGATGTTTTGGCTAATTCTCTGGTAGTGTGACTGTTACAGTAAATATGTTAGAGTTTAGTTGAATAAGTTACAATTAGCTCTAAGCCCAGTTCTGCACACTGAACTAATGTTTGTAAACCTGGTTAAAAAAATCTGTGACTGGAGATGTTATTGGTTCCAAAAAATGAAGGCTTTTGACATTGTTTGGTTAAATTAATTTTATTTCTCACCCAAAACAGCCCTTTTGACATCTGCATTTGAATATTAGACACCTTTATGTGCCTAATATGAAAAATCAAACATTTCACAACATACCTTGGATGTTGTCAAAGGTTTATGTGGGTAAAACTGCTCAGTATACTGTAGCCATGTGTTCAAATTCTACAAAATCAATGAATTATTTAGGGCCTCCATCCAAGTTTTATTGAACATTTCAGGAGAAATGATCAAAGTATTTAAGAATCTGAAGGAAAATTAAGAATGTCCATGAGATAGCTATTTCCCTATGAAACTGCTATCAGTCTTTATGAGGAAGAGACAGCTGTGGTTACTCCTAACATAGTCTGTGTTCTCCTCCCAACCTAAAACTAAGATAAGCAGTGCACGTAGAACTATAAGCCATGCTCATGGTAACGAAACTATTTATACCCCTGAGGGGAACAAATAACGATAAATGATACGATGCTTCCTTTTCGTGCTACCTGTGTGCAGCCTTAGGAATCATATGATAGACTATAAAAAGAGGTGGAGAGTTAGTCAGAGGCAGGACTCCAGTGAAGTATCTTCCCTGAGTCAACAGCTAAGCCGTGGTGGGACTTGGCGGTGATGCCACTGTCTTGGACTCAACCATGCTCCTGTAAGTAACTGTTCACTCTCCTCCTCCCAATGAGCTTAAACAATGCATTCTATTGCAAAGCTTGTTGGGAGAGTTTACTTTTCTGGTGTTGTACTTTTCTTCCCAGGAATGAAGGACATTAATACTTTAACCAAGAAAAGTAAAGTCCAATGAATCTGAGGAATATTTTCTAATCATTATTTTAGAAGCAAATGCAAAGTGAATTTATGGATCTGTATTTCTCAAAGAGGAGTAATCTTAGCATGGAGTAATGTAGCAGCAGCATCTAGAGATGTGAGAAGTCATCAAATTCTCAAACTGTTTTTGTTAATTATTATTAGTTATTTAGTTTATTTATTTATTGCATTTTCACAGTGGAAGAAGTTTATTCCCTAGCACAATTTTATAGTGTCAGATCATACAAGGAAGGGCATCAGGCAGAGATATTGTCACTGTTGAGAACCTCAAATGAAGAGTTCTCAGCAGAGCTTTGTTTCTGTGTAGCAAGGACTTTCCTGATGATGTTGCTGTCAAGCCTACTCCTGTGGGAGAAGGTGGCCTCTGCACCCATGAATATCAGTGACACTGGCCTTAGTGAAGTTTCCCTCAAAGACCTATTGGAAAATGCCACTATACTGGCTGAGAACATTAGTGACCTTGCTACAGACATGCGCCTAGAATTTGTAAGTACCTCACTAACCCCAACTTTTTCCCAAAAGGAACCTCCCAGATGATGAGTTCATTGCATTATAGTTTAATAAGAAACATAATGCAACCTGTTCCTAATACGCCGTTCAAATTTTAAAGAAAGTCTATGGTACTTAAAGTGCAACAAGGAGAATGTGGCAGTTCCATGAGATCTCAAAGACTTGTAAAAACTTTCAATAGTTTTAATTAAATTAAATATTTTTATTTAAAACTGGAGTGGTAGCTCAGTGATTAAAAACACTGGCTGTTCTTCCAGAGGACTCAGGTTTAATTCCTAACATCCACATGGAGGCTCACAACTCTCTGTAAGTCCAGTAGGTCTGAGACACTCTCACACTGATACATTCAGGCAGAACACCATTGTAAGAAAGAAAGAAAGGATGGAATGAATGAAGGAAGGAAGGAAGGAAGGAAGGAAGGAAAAAGAAAGGAAGAAAGAATTATTTGCCTCTATGTAACTTTTCGAAAAACACACATATAAGAATAACTTTTCCTAAATTTGCAGTCATAACCTAAAAACCTAGAAGATGTAACTGCTGAAGAACTTGGACTTCCTTACGTTATTTGTAGCAGGCCAGTCTCCAAGGCATCTTCAGTTAGCACACATTAAACATTACAGAGGAAAAAAAGTGTATAATTGGGAGTTGAATAGAATGAATAGAACTAATCTAAACTCAGAAGATGTCAAGAAAGGAAATAGATATATTCTGTTCTTGGGAACCCCTCCATCTAGAAATCTTTTTTTTTTTCTTAAAGGCTTCCATTGCATGAGTTTATTCAAGGGAAGACTGAGTTAGAGGTATATATTATCTGTGTAAAGGTCAATCAAGAAGGAGACAATTGACAAGGCTTCAGTAACAGGGGTCCCCAGAACATGCATCCCTACATTTGCAATAAAATCTCTTCATGATGTTTACTCACACCTTTTCTTTCATTGCTCCATTCTGATTTAGTTCTACAACAAGTACTCTTCAAGAACATTCAATCAAATTGTAAGTATCTTCACTGCCTTCTCTTGTCTCCACAAAGCATCCATGCTAATGATTGCACTGTAACTTTCATAAGAAAGCAGCAAGAACCAATTCAAATAAAACACCTGCAAGGCGCAGGTGAAGGGTGAAGGAAACCTCAACCACTGTAAGCAGGATAAAAATGGGACAGCTTCTGGGAATATGTTTTGCAACGGATAAAATGATTGTTCAAGTTATTCTCAAATTTATGTTTTACTTTTTAATGTTTATATTTATGGGAAAATTGTGAAGATTTTAGAAAGAAAATAATTTTTGATTCTGTATTCAGAAATATGTAACCTTAATTAGTATCTTATTTTGAACTTCATCATTGCTTAGTATTTCCTAAAATGGTTGAGATTTATGTTTAATTTTGTTACAATTGATACAATTTCATTCATGATTTATGATAGACTTTGAATGGTATAAGTGTATATATTCACTGGAAGCAGAAAGAAAATGGATAATT
The DNA here is from genome assembly GCA_001685075.1 of Bramus lutescens. NCBI lineage: Eukaryota > Metazoa > Chordata > Mammalia > Rodentia > Cricetidae > Bramus > Bramus lutescens. Next base: position 34,347 of record LOEQ01008998.1, on the reverse strand, counting down.
TATATAATTCCTAGTTTTAAAAATGAATTTGAACTAATATCAATAAGAAATTAATTAATAATGATACATATTTACTATGACATTATGCTCAAATGACACTGAGAAATGATGTTTAAAATGTTCCATGTTTTTACCTTTACCATATTTAGGGGTTATCTTTACATTCTATAGTAAATTTTAGGATTAGTGACAGAACAATAAAATGCTAAATAGGAAAAAGGATGGGATATTAGAAACTTAGATGAAAAGTCAAATGAAGTTACTGACTTAAATGGAATATCAAGTAAAAGAGTTACTCTCTTAATTGTAGATTTTATGCAATGCTTATTTTAAAAGTTATACATCTATTAAATCTATTATTATTTTGGTTGCTAGTTTATTTTTTTTTCAATTTTTGAATATCAGTTAACTCAAATTTCCTCTTGAACATTTTCAGATGTTAAGTTTGTACCAGGACATGAAAATGGGTGAAGTCTTAAAACACTGCCACACTCTTCCCATAAAAACTCCAAACACAGAAGAGGAAGTCAGGAAAACCTTGGTGCGTCCTTAGCATTTCATCTGAATAGCTAAAGTGTGGTCCTGGCTTTGCCATGGTGTACCTTCCTATGAGCACTGCCAGGGATGTGGTAATCAGAGGGACAGGAATGCCAAGTGAAATAAAAACTACAGTATATACTTGATAAATTACAGAGGAAATCAGATATTACATTATAGTGTAGTAGATCATTATGAACCGACCATTTAAAGGATCTTAATTTTAATTAATTAATTAAATAATTAATTTTTTAAAAAGAAAATAATTTTTTCATTTTCCATACCAATCCCAGTTTCCACTCCCTCCCCTCTGACCCTTCCCTCCGCCTAACCCCTCACCTTACCCCCATCCACTCCTCAGAGACGGTAAGGCACATTGCTTTGGGGAAGGTCCAAGGCCCTCCCTACTACATATAAACTGAGTGAGGTATCTGTTCAAAAAGAGTAAGTTCCAAAATTCTAGTACAAGCAGTAGGGATAAATCCTGGTGCCACTGCCATTGGCCCCACAGTCTGCCCCAGCCATACAACTGTCACCTACATTCAGAGGGACTAGTTTGGACCTATGCTGTTTCCTTCCCTGTCCAAGTGGAGTTGGTGAGCTCCCATTAGCCCAGGTAGACTGTTTCATGATGGGTGAACCCATCATGGTCTTGACCTGTTTGTTCATATTCTCACTCCTCCCATTCTTCAACTGTACTTTGGGAGCTCAGTCTAGTGCTCTGATGCAGGCCTTTGCCTCTGTTTCCATCAGTTGCTGAACAGAAGTTCTATGGTGTTATTTAAGATAGTCATCATTCTGAGTACAGGACAAGACCAGTTCAGGCACCCTCTCTTCTATTGTTTAGGATCTTATCTGGGGTCACCCAAAGCCTCCCGACCAAAAAAAAAAAAAAAGATCTTATTTTAATAATGTATTGCCACACGGATTTGACTTATTATTCTATAGGAAACTTTGAACAAAACTGAGCACCTATTTTTTTTAAAAAACACATTCATGTATATGGTTAAGATACTCAAACCCAATAGTCTTTATTATAAATTAATAATGTCTCCATATTGATATGCCTGTCATTATTGACCACCGAGCTAATTCTCCTATCCCAAATATCCTGGTTCTACATTTGCTTCTTACATTTGAATGCCCAACTCCTTGACTTTATAATTTCTTCTGTGTCTTAACCGAAAGTACCTGGACAAGGGAGTCTTATAAATACTGTCTACTGCTCCACAACAGGATATCATTTCCTCAGTTGTGATGAGAAGTCAAACAGTTCTGATTAAGTTTTGTTATGACTTCTCCTTTCTTACCCATGACCATAACTTACCCTCCAATTTATTAACTTAAGCATCACTTATAATTAGTAAAGTAAAAGGAAGGTAAGGTGGGGACATGATGCTTTTGAAGACTTACTCTATTGTAGAAATGTCACAAAGTAGTTTATTGACATTGCTTTAATTAATCCTCCCAAATTGTATCTTGGATAAGGAAACGAATGCTCTGAAATGTTTTGTGGAACTTATATCATCAGCCAGCCCAGTCATAATGGAATTTTGAACTTCATCAAATTCAAATCCTCTCTCTTACCCTCTTCCAGCTACCTGCACTGCCATAGCTTTTCACCTGCTCCTTCCTTTCATATTCTTCCCACACTTCTGCCAGTGTCCATTCAACACGGTTCTGCTCTTCACTCTCCTATCACTAACATAGTTCAAATGCAATCCTGACATATACTGAAGCGTTAACATTGAACTGCTGTGTCTATGCATGCAACTAGCCCCATTGTTTTTCAGTATACTTGTTAGAGACAAGGGGAGGGAGTGTTGTAGACCAAAGAACCATATTTATTAATGACAGATTGTCTAAAAGGTACCTTTTATTTATATCCTAAAGTTCATAATGAGTATTTTGCAAACATGAATATGATTTAAATTATTTGCTGTTGAAACTGTTAATATCTATCTTCGTGATTCTAGTCCAGTGAGCACCTCATCAGTTCAAGAAAGCCTTGGGGGGGAGTCTGTCTCACGGATGAACAAAACAATCAAATATATAATGCCTTAGTGGGAAGGCAGATGATAGAATTTCAGACAGAAAACAGAATATGTTAAAGGATATAGTTTACAAAAACTATTATTTAGAAAAACTGTTTCATTTTTTAAACTATAGGTGAATATTTTGACTTTTACATTGCTACATCATTTTCCTCTCAAAAAATTATACATATCCCTGAGAATAGCAGATGATGGGTTAGTTCCTGCTCTCTAATTAACAGTCATGTGTAACTAGTCCTATATCTTACTTATCTTAATTATTGTTCAATAACTGTTACATAGTTTGAAGACCTTTTGAATATGACACTCCGTATACTGCATGGCTGGAAAGATCCTCTGAAACATCTAATGACACAACTCAGTGCTATGCCAGGAGTCCCCGATGTTATCCTATCAAAGTCCAAAGCCATTGAGGACCAACACAAAATCTTTCTAGAGCACATCACGAAGATAGTACCTAAGGTGAGTAATCTTCTTACCCTCTGATTTTCTGTTTTATGGATAATGTGATATCTATAGTGAGTGATAAACTTTGAAACACTTAACATTGCAAGAACAAAGTTAGGCATCTAACCTTGTTTTCAGCTTCTTCATTACAAGATAGACAAAAATACAGCAAATCCAAGGCTGAGATAAATATCCTAAAGCACTGCATTAGATAGTCTTTATTTTTTCTATAATTGCTCAGTCATTGTAGCAACTTACATCCTAACATCTAAGAGTACAAAGGAAGACTTAGGGTTTAGTATTCTGTGAGAAAAAATTAACAAGTAGAAACTTTTTTCATTATCTTTATTATTATTAAAAAAATTTCCACCTCCTCCCCTCCTCCC
>LOEQ01008998.1:19538-30377 GCA_001685075.1 Bramus lutescens | reverse complement strand
CTGATATCCAGGAGGATAACTACATGTTTTTCTTTGGGTTCACCTTCCTATTTATTATCTCCAGGATATTCTTAACACAATCAACCCTGGCCAAAATGCCTCTTAAGTGAAAGAACTATTACATTTCCTCCATTGTCCCTTGAATAGAGTTCATGCTCAATGACTAGAGTCCTTCTGTCTTATTATAATTAACTTTAAATTTAACTTTAAACAAAAAGATGTCTTTTTCTAGATGATAAAATAACTTATAGTGTCCTATTATTTAAAAAATAGAAACATGGAAATCCATGCCTGCAACTGAAATTTCACATTTATAGTATTTGCTTAAGTATGATTCAGCATTTAGAAGGGGAAAGGCCAAATGGACACAAATAGTGACAATAAGCAACTATCCTTTCTGGTCAATAGGTTAATCCTGCAATCCAAGAAAATGAAGACTCCCCAGTCTGGTCAGATCTGGAATCTTTGCAGACAACTGATGAAAGAATTCAATTTTTTGTTCTTTATATGTTTTCGCTCTGCCTGCATCTTGACCTACAAACAGTTGAATATTATGTCCATCTCCTGAAATGTCTGCATATGAATGATGATATCTGCTACTTGCAATTACATGGTACACCTTCATGAAGCTTTTTTTTAAATTTTATGCCCTTTGAATGTATGTTTAAGTGTAATGTGTCTGTTAATAAAAGGCACAAGATATGTCACAGCATAGAAAGAAAATTTGTTGCTATATTTTATTTATTTAGTACTAAATTTATCAATAGCAATGAGATCTCTCTATCCAAACCCAAGATCTTCAACTGGCAAAGGGAAAAATGCATAGCTTAGTTTAGAACCACACTAAATTAGAGTGGATAGAGTTATTGGAATCAATAAATGAGATCATAATTAAATGTACATTAATTCTATTATAGAATCAGAAATATTGGGGTACTTTAAGAGAGTTGGTCATGCCTCTAAAGCAACTTTTGTAGTAAAATGCCTGAAAACAAAAATAAACCATGAAGCTTCATATGATTAAGTGCTAAGAACTTCTTGAATTTAAGTGGTTACAGTACAAACATGGAATGGCTATTTTCTCATCTTACCATTTTCAACCATGTTTCACTGAATTTTGCCTCCTTAGCAACATCTTAGATATACTTCACCTATTATCTTCCCTCTGTGTCTCTGGAGTCTCATTTAGTGTAGTTTCAATTTTATTATTCAAATTAGTTGATATACTGCTCCCATTCTCCTGTGGATCAAGTTACACAGAGGGGGAGGTTGAGATCATCCATTTCTACAAAGGTTGTAGACTTCCTACTTCTCTCTGTCTGTTCCTTTGACTTTGTCAGGATGAAGTAAAGAAGTAGGAAAGGGGAAATTCACTCATTGTCAACTTGTGTGGTCAAATCAGACAGACCACTGACAAGAACTTTTTTAAAAATGTTTTCCTTCTATTGAAAATAGAACTTTTTCCTCAAATAATATATCCTGATCATATATTATTCACCTCCTTATATTCCTCACCACTCCTTCCCCACTCCCAGTTTCTTTCCACCTCCATTTCCATCTAGATACAGACCCTTTCTATTTCTTATGTGAAGACAAAATTAAAAACAAACAAACAAACAAACTACTAAGGGAGAATGATTAATATAATCTACTTAATATAATAACATAAGCCAAAACTAACATACATGCAAACGCTTTCATCACATTAGATGAAGCAAACGCCAGGAAATGAGCCTAGCAGAGGTCATACAAAACAGAGGCCTATGCATTTTCACATTCTAGAACCGAATAAACACCCTAACTGTAAGGCAACACACACACACACACACACACATACACACACAAACGAACACACACATACATAGGAACTAGTACAGACCTGTGGAGACCTTGGGTCTCTGAGGGTTCATGTGTGCTTTGGTCATGTCCTTTTACAGGACCTTGGTTTCTTGGTGTCCTCTATGCCCTCTGGCTCTTATGCTCTGTCCTTGAGCCCTGAGGGAAAGGATTTTATGGAGATATCCATTTATGGCTAAGTGTTTTAAAGTCTCTCATTCCTTGCTCAATGTCCGGCCATAGGTCTCTGTATTTGTTCCCATCTGCTGAATGAGGAAGCTTTCTTGAAGATGGCTGAGCAGAACACAGATCTATGATTATAGCAAGCTGTCACTAAGGACCATCGCTAGGTTTGTTTGTTTTNTTTTTTTTTTTTTTTGCTTGTTTGATTAGTTGGGTTGGTTTGATTTCTCTTTTTAGAACATTGGTATTGGTCTTTCTCTAGATCACTAAGTCTCAGGTTCTTGATCCCCTAAGTAATGTCAGGTTCTTGTGGAGTGAGTGTTCAGTCAAACCACTATGGTAACTCCCACAAGATTTGTGCCACCATTGCTGTAGCATAGCCTTCAGGCAGGGCACCATTATAGATCATGGGGTTTTTGACCAGCTTGGAGTTTCTGTTTCTCTTTTGCTGGCATCAGAGTACCTGTACCAAAGCTGCTAGAACATAGGGGCAAAGACTCTCAGCAGGCAACAGCTCAACTTTTACATGTTCAGTGAGTTGTGTAGGTATTATCTTCTGCAATGGGACCTTGCTGTTTGCTTGTGGTGAGCAACCTATAGTCTTGGCAGCTATCTGACTTGTCTGAGTGTTCACATGGAACTTCTTTGATCAATAAATCAATTTGATATAACCCAGATCAGGACTGGAATCTGACAAGGTCTTTTTTCCACCTTCTCTCAGGGGACATAGTAGTGTTTTCTCCAGATATCTAGTGAATGGCATACTTACTCAGAGAGATTACCAAACTAGATTCTTAATCCACTCCAGAGCTCTACCGTGAGACTCCCATAGGTCTTCTCATCATGAATGCATGCTACTGAAGAAAAGTGGCTCAGAGTGTGCTTTTTCACCAACTGACACAGGAATCAGCAAAGGGGTGGCAACAACATACAGTCACTGCTGACCCCTTCTTGGGGTCCTGACAATTTTCTTCTTTTTCTGTTCATATAGAAAATATAAGAAAATCACACAGGTATCCAGAAATGAGATGTCATCTCCTCTTAAAGTTCATGAGTAAATTTATCTAGGAAGAATATCCTAAAAGTAACTCACCCAGACATATCCTAAAAACCTGTCAATACAAATGTGACCTCAATACAAAAGTAAGAAACTAAGAGTTCATCTCGTCAGCTACCTTTAAGCAACCAGGGGTACAGGCTCACCTGATTGTCGTGTCTCTGTAAAAAAAAAAATATATTGCCATGCTCTATTTCCAGCAAGTGCCAGGGATTTGCAAATATAAATTAAATAAATAAATATAAATATATTATAAATAAATATAAATAAGTTTTAAAAATGAAAGACTACTCAGTTAGCATCTTAATAGACATACAAGAAAAAGACTTTGATGTACAGAAGAAAATTGGGCAGAGGGGCAGAAAGCAAATAAAGGAAAACTGAAACAGAAAATATGCAAAAAACACAACATGAAGAACAACACAGTGTTACAAACTTGAACTCACAAGAATTTCAACGTATTTTGCATTTTAGATCCTCTTAACAAATATTATCTTCTCTCTTTACCATGCCTTTTGTCTTCTCTCTTGTTTTCCTGAAGGTTTCATTAGCTTTAGAAGTATAATTTCATAATCTGCTTGATTCCTTGAGCATTAAAGAAAACCAAAGTGAGGCCACTCTCCAGGTCAGAATCCATGAGAAATTTCTTCTACACAATAAAAGTTCCTGGTGCTTTTTCATTCAGTTGTTCAGCCAAACAAACGGCTTTCATCATAGCCAGGGGTGTTGTTATCTGAAACCTTCCTGTGCCTCCATCTAGGATAATTACTATTGTGTAGAAAGTCATTATCCAAACTAAACTCTCAACCCATCTCTCCTCCTGAGTTCACACAATTTTATAAGACATGAATTTCACAGTGTTATGTAAGTTCATAACAAGATTGAATTTTAGACTCCTGTGTGTTAGCAAAAGGCCTCTGTTCAATAGTGGGATGTAACTGAAATCTAAACTTCAAGATAAGATTCATTATAACTACTGTTGTCAAACATAATTATACAAAGAGTAGCTAGAGAATATATTTCAGAAAAAGATAGCAGCCATTCTTGCTTCCAGGAGGGTTAGTGTACAATCTATGGATTTCCATTTAATATGGACAAGGGTTGCTAGAAGAGGTATTAAAACAGAAACAAACCAGTGCTAGAAAGTGTTTGATCCGATAAAGCGAGAAATTAAATACCCTAAGCACATACTGAAAGAAATGGTAAAAACACCTTTCTTTATATGTTGGTTGGCCTTTCTGCTTTGCAGCCTTTATTATTCTTTCTTGTGACTGACTTTGTTGACTCCCCATGGGAGGCCTAACCTTCTCTAAGGAGTGGATGGAGAGAAAAGATACACGGAGCAGAGCAGAGAAGGGGAATTGATATTAGTATGTAATATAAAAGGAGATTGTTTTAAATAAAAAGTACTAAAAATGTAACTACTGTTGTCTTCAGCTGTTCCCCTGGGGGTCAAGTAACTCAAGCCTTCATCTGGAATATATTAAATATTAAAGCTTGTATGTGGAAGCCTCAGCATATGAAGATGAAATAATCAGCAAAATATGAAAACTACCTTTCTGTCAGTAGTTTAACTGAACTTGTGGGGAATATATAAACATTTAAATTATTGTACTAATCACAAGGTAAAGGATACTGCTTTAAAAAAAAAGGTACAAAATGAATCAGAAAATAGCGAGTAAAACCAAAGTATTGCCCAAGTTTCAGGAATGTTATGGTGTGAGGTGAAATTCTGAAGGTGTTATAGGGAACTGGTTCATCACAATGGGCAAATAATTCATCCACTCTCATTCCATAACATACCTTCATTTCCAGTGAGAAAACTGAGTTTTATTATTATATGTCATTAGTAAGTAACTAATATTTATTTTTAAGCAGATATTGTTTTATCTATAGGTACCACTACAGGGTGATAATGTGTTTTGTGCTCCAATGGATGGCATATCAATTTTGAGTTTGAGCACAACCTACAGGCAACATATTTTACTACAAGAAACCAACACTCCCAGAACTGGAAAACACAAATGTTTGTCTGGTGAAGAGTTACAAGAAGGTGTAGGTGGCAGGAAAAGAAAAATTAAGATGTCTGAAAACCAGTTGAAATTCAATGCTGACACTAATAGAAATTTAGCAAAGGCTCGTCAATGAGGGATGAATCAAAGGACATAGGAGCTGTAGAGGCATGAGCAGCTGTGGCTGTATGAAGGAAGATAATGAATAGATAAAAAGGATGAAGAGACTCCACGAAAGTAATCATGGTTAGAGACTAGGAGAGAGGATGAAGATAATTTTCTGGTCAGTTTTACCTGAACTTAATTTGTGTGTATGTCATTAACTTTGCACCAAAAATCGTTAAATCTGTTCCAGTTTAAGTAAATCACACATATGACTAGAGTCAAATGTAGTATATGCTATGCCACAAGAAAAGAGTTTCTGCTGCTCAGTGAGTTTGAACTAGATGAAGGAATCTGATACCCTTCGGACTTCATTCACTTTTCAAAGAGCTTGTGGTTCCTTATGATACAGGATAACTCAAAGCTCATGTTTAAAGCCTTGATAGCCAGACTTTGGAACTATACTATGCTAAAAATTTAAAATATGTTAGAAGCAAGTTATTTTATTGCTGTGTCTGTCAAAGTGGGAATCTCTCTCTCTCTCTCTCTCTCTCTCTCTCATCTCTCTGTCTATCCTCTCTGTCCCATCAACTCGTTAAGTCCAGTTTTTATTAGCTGATCACACAGACGTAGGGTGTAGGGCCTGTCCCAGAGTGTGATTGATACACTAAGTGTCACATAATTTAACCAATCTGACCTTCGCTCTTCTGGTAGAGATTAGATACCAATAGTTCCTCAGCAAAGAGTCGGACTTGGTGCCTACTTCCAAGGCCTTGCTAGAATTTTCTCTGGCTTGAATTCTTGTGCATCTTTTGCACATTCTCAGTTTCGGTGCTTCCGCATGTCTTGTTGGATCTGGAAAATACTTCTGCTTTGAAGTCATTCAGCACCTCTGGCTTGGTCCTTCTCTCATGATGATCCCGGAACCTTAAGGGAAGGCTGATGAAATAAAGATATCCCATTTAAGGTCAAACACTCGGAAGTCTCTTCTTTTCTGAACACTGACAAGTTGTAAGTCATCACCCATCTTTTAATTATCAACAGATCACCTGCCCACAAATTTTAATCTCATTATCACAACAGAAACACAGAAATATAAATGGAAAGACAACATGATTGCTCCTCAAGCTCCCAAATCCTCAAATACTGAACTCAAAGATTACAATAGAGAAACTTTGCTCATGCCGAATATAAGTTAGTTACTAGAATATAAATCGGGGTTGTAATTTGCTAAAGCATTTAAGATGAGGTTAATAAGGAAAAAGTTAAAAAGAGTAAGAGAAAAGATTTTTGGGAAGTTTGGTGTGGCATCAAAAGAGCATTTCTTGTGCAAGTTGAAAGACGTTTGGAAGAGGCACGTGTTTCTTAAATACTATAATGTGAAGAGGACAATTCTCTAAAATATTATTGCTAATTGAACAGTGCTTCATGGCAATCTTAAAATTTATCAGACATGGGGAGCAAGAGAGCACAGGTATAGAGATAGTAGTATTAAAATGAAATATATTAGCTTAAGTGGTAATGGGTAATTATGACTAAAAATATTATACCGTGTACATTTTATGCTGACAGTCATTAAGCTTGTCGTCATTGACCTACTGGGATATATGGTGCATGCCAGGTAGGATATCACCTAAGGACATGGAATAAAGTGGAACTTCTGTGTTCGAGAGAAATAGGATCCTTTGGTTCTTGACCCTTTTAGAAGAAAATTGTGGATTTTCAGTAGCGGCTGATGAGACTGGAGCCAGTCATATGCAGGTGTTATGACAATGTCCTGTGTGTAGGTGAAAAGGTGTCCATTCCGCTATTAACTCTTGACCAGTACAGTGCGAACTTTCTACATTAAGGCTTCTCACCTGATCTGTTAATGGTTCTCAAGATGCTGAATCCTAAGGACCCCTGGGTAAGAAGATTTGTACAAATTCTATTGTGTTATTTATTTATTTCACAGCTCCACTGTGGTCCCCTTTCCTCTCCTCCAAAGCCCTCCCCTCTATTCCCCTCTGTTCCAACCCCCCATCCACCCCTGCTCTATTTCAATTCACAAAAGGGCAGGCTTCCTAGACATATTAACAAAACAGACATTATCAATTTGCAATAAAACTAAGCACCTTACTTAGCATGAAGGCTAGGCAAGGCAACCCAGTTTGAGGAATAGGGCCCCCACCCCAGGAAAAGAGTCAAAGACCGAAACTATTTAATGCACAATTAATAAATGCTCAAAGACAAAATTTGGGGTTAACCTGAAGGTTAGAAAAGCAAAACATTCACTGGCTCTTACATCTATCACAGAACAAAATGTCAGTTCTGCCTCTAGGAATCTCAGAATGAGAATGAGACTGAGAGCTGTCTCCTCCCATTTTATAATCCTTTCTAGTGCTGGGATTAAAGGCGTGCACCAGTAATACCTGGTTTCTATGACAAGCTAGTGTGGCTACTGGGATTAAAGGTGTGTGTCACTGCTACTTGGTCTGTAAGGTTAGCCAGTGTGACTGTTTTACTTTTCTGATCCTCAGGCAAGATGTGTTTATTAAAATAGAAATAAAATGCCACTACACCTGCTCCTACAATTATGAGTTCTACCAGAAGACTAAGCTACACAACTGCCACATACATGCCAAAGGTCTAGATTCATCCCATGCAGACATCCTGGTTGTCAGTCTCTGTGAGCTTCTGTGAGGTGCTTATTTGATTCTGTGGATTCTCTTGTGATGTCCTTGACGCCTCTGGCTCCTACCAATCCAGCCATATAACCTCTGACCTACGGTCTGTCCTGTCTATGGGATATGTTGAGGTAAAAGTGACTCAGAGACTGTGGGAGTAGCCAAACAATGACTGGTCTATCCTTAGACACATGCCATGAGAGTGATCCTACCCACCCCTGACACTGCCTGCAGTGCCGGGACCCAAAGGCCAGATGGCCCAGTGACCTAGAATAGAACCAAATATAACTGGGGACAAATAAATGTCAGCATAGTGATGCCTAACGATACTCTGCTATACTCATAAATTGGAGGGTAGCTCAATTATCATCAGAGAGACTTCACCTAGCAGCTGATAGAAACAGATGCAGAGACCCACAGCCAAGCATTAGGCAGAGCTTAGGACATCCTGCTAGAGAGAGGGAGAAAGGACTGCATAAATTAACTTTTTATTACTGTAATGAAACACCCAACAAAAGAAACTTTGGTGAGCAAAGGTTTATTGAGGATTGATTATCAAGGGATATAGCTTATCATGGCATGAATGGTGAGATGACTGGTCATACTGCTTCCGGGAAAAAGTGAGGAGAATGTGGCTGGTCTATTTCCTTTGTCATTTCTTTACTGAGTCTGAGACACAGTCAATGAATGTGATAGGGCTTTCTACATTTTAGATGAGTCACTACCCCTGAGGCACTCAGATGGTAGGAATGTAAGCTTTTGCAACTGCTGCGGAAATCGGTGCGGAAGTTCCTTAACCATCATAGTACGGGTAAAATTACTTCATCCTCTCTAAAAGTATCTTGCTCTGCTATAATTACTTTGGTTCTTGACTTAGCATCAACAATGATTTTTTTTGTGTGTGTGTTTTCCATCTTTACTTGGCTTTATTTTAACCTATATTTCTTTTATTTTTATTTTTAATTTTTGGCTTTTTGAGACAGGGTTTCTTGTGTATTTTTGGCTGTTCTGGAACTCACTCTGTAAACCAAGCTGTCCCTGAGCTCACAGAGATCTGCCTGCCTCTGCTTCCCAAATTCTGGGATTAAAGGTGTGTGCCACCATACCCAACTGCTCTCTTTCTTTATTTTAAGGACTTTATTCTTTTCTCTCCCGAGCCTATATATTTTTAAACACACTGTGAACCATTTAGAGGTTTTCTTCATCAGAATCTAGAAATAATAGAGTAAAGCATAGCTTATTGATAGCAGCACTTTCCTGGGTGGGCTTTACTTGCTAGGGGCAAGCACTCTCAGTTAAGAGAGGCTTCCTGACTCAGCATTAGCTGCAAAACCCTGAAGCTCTTTTAAGAGGTCCTGCCATGAAACACTTAAATGATGTTGATGAAAAGCTGACCACATGGATTTTGGTGGTGGCAGGAACCTTGAAATGCCATGTAGTTTTGGCAATAATCATGGCTTCAGCTGGTACCTCTGTCATGAGGCTGGAATCTCAGAAAGTTGAGGAATGGGCTGGATCCAGCCATCAAAGCCACGGCTTTAATCCTAACCATACTGCTTAGCAAATTAAAGACTCATGTGTTCAGAAAAAGAGAAATATACAGTAAAGATAGATTCTGATCAACAATGATATTTAACATGACTAAAAGGTAAACATTCGTGCAAATTGTATCTCTCCAATAACTTGTATTTATGGATGTACTATGGTCCCAATATGTGTGGTGCTGTTCCCTCTATTGTCTTCCACATTGACTCATTTTATAGATGGCTGTGGTTGTCTACAATCTGTGAGACAGTAGATGGTAGCTTGACTGAACAGACAATGTTCACAAAAATGGACATTATCAATTACTGCTCACCAGAACCATACTAAATAAATGTGAACTGATGTTGGCATTCACTATATAAGGTTTTTTTTTAGAAAGTCACTAATTTAGTACTGAAAAATGAAAATTTCTATGATTATACCAGTGTTTTCTCCAGGTACAAAAGTTGAGAATGGTGACTGAGGGGTCACTTCTATGTTTAGGCCTCCACAAGACAGTGTTATTCTCAATGAGGCATCTGGTTTCCTTATTTGGAGTCCTTTATAATTAGCAAAGGAATGGGTTATTTGAGAAGAATTCACATGCTCAACTAGTCAGTAGGTAACAAGTCCTTTCTTCCATGGTACATCAGCTGTCTTTTCAGAACACTTTCTGATACTCATGGCCTTTACACTGTTCTGTAGTTTATGTCTTTTCAATGATAGACTTGTCTGCAGAAAGTTTCAAAGACTGGGTGAAAATGTCTACCCCATATTCTCTCTCTTTTTCTAATCTAATAAATTCAACTTATATTTCAAACTTGAAAACAAGGCTCCCCAATTCTGGTATACATTGTGACCTCAGCAGAAAAGAATGCATAACACTTTCACTAAAATGTGATGATTGATATCTGGGGCAAATATCACCCAATATAGAAAATGGCACATCATTTTTATCCTCTTTTTATAAGTCCAAAAACTGTTGCTCAGTGCTCCAAAAGTATTTGGAGTTTTCATTGGTTATATGTTCACCAAAGCACCATATTTTTTATTCAGTCAATAGCAGATCATAACTTGTTCCTCTTCCTCCAATCATTGAATCATTAGTCAGATATAATGACTTGGTGGCTTCTTATTAGTTGTTGAATAGTGAAGCCCAATTGACCATGAATATAATAAAGAATATTGACAATGCATTTGATATACACCACATTCAATCTAAGAAATTTGTAATGATATGCCCCTTGGTATGTTTTCACATTAGAAGAAATCTTACCAGGACCAATGTGGAAAATCCCGTGGTGTTGCGTGAGTTTCATAATTCCAGATGTCACTAAGAGACTTATTCAGTTCAAGTGAAAGCAGTTGGCGAATAAACCAGATATATATGTTCAATCAACAGTCATTCATATAAAGTTGATTATTGTTCTCTCAAGGTCTGTGAAGAATTTTGTTGGGA
>LOEQ01008998.1:0-18100 GCA_001685075.1 Bramus lutescens | reverse complement strand
GGGAGGGAAATGCGAGGAGGGGAGGAGGTGGAAATTTTTAATAAAAAAAAACTAAAATAAAAAAATAAAAAAAAACTAAACTAAAAAAAAGAGAACAGTCATTCAGCATCTGGTTTAAGTGCAGGTAAACATGCTATATTAGATTTAAGACCAGCCCCATGCAGAGAATCTGTATTTATTTCTGTAATCTGGATAATACCAGACTAGGGATATTCTGAATCCATCAGGAGGGCCTTTGATATTTTGTCAAGTTAATGTGAGTTACTCACTTAAAAGACCCCCCTTAAGACCTGCATTTGCACTTTATATTACTCTTGTTATATGCCCAGTGTGTAGAAACAAACACTTTAAATTATGCCACAGACATTGGCTGAAATTTAAAAAGTTAAATTTCTCAATATGGGTAACTCTTACAGTGGCCTGTGTTTAATGTGCAGAAAAACACTAAAAACCTATGTCCTCTCATCTAAGATCCAGTGAACATTTAGAAGAGGTGATGGGAATAGATGAGGAACTGGAGAAGAGAATGTGGGTCCAGAAATCACTGCTTTCTGATAGCATGAGATTGACTTTAGACTTTATAGAGCAAAGAAAACTGTGGTGCTTTGCAACTTAACTAGCCCTCTAGACATGGCCCTCATGTTCTCTAAATTATGCTTAAATGACTGCTTTAGTCATCATGGCAATGAGAGGCGTATCTGTAAGGAGGAAGTATCGTGGAATCCTCATCTGGATTCCAAAGTTTGCTTCCTCTTGTACCCAAGCAGGTGTGGCCTTAGGGATGCTATGCTGCACTATATAGGGGTAGGACTTCAGTGAAACAGCTGTCCCGGAACAGCAGACAAGCTGACAAGCTGTGCTGAAACTTTACAGGGATGCTGCTGCCTTCCACCAAGCCATGCTTCTGTAAGTAATCTTTCTCTTAACCTCATACTATTATTTGCTTCTATTTTGATAATATTTCAAAGGAAAATGAATCACTAGCAAGCACATATATATTGAGACAGGGTCTCACTACATAGCTATGACTGGTCTAAAACTCACTATGTAAACCAGGTTGACTTCCAAGTCAACGAGATCTATCTCCTTTGTCTTTTAAATACTGAAGTTAAAACTGCTTTGCCATTCCTGGCTCTTAAATTGTATTTTATGAAATGAAAAGCCAAACTCATTTATTGCTTTATACTAATCTTAGAACTTAAGTTCTTTCAGATGATAAATGGAAGTAATTTATACCTATTTATATATATTTAAAAGATAAATATCTATCATACATAATAATCTGGGGAAAGCACATGGATCACTGTAAATTTGTTTTCTATAGTAGGAATTATCTAAAAATAATATATACTTTGAATGTGAAATATTTATGGTTAGTTTGTATGCTACATAGTTTTTTCAGTTATTTTCAGTATTTGAGTCTAGATATTTTCCTTGAATAAAACTTACCAGTTCCCTAATTTTCTGTTGTACATTTCCAATTGTATTTATCTAAGGTTCTGCGGAACAGAAGTGTTTTCGAACTAATGCCACTAAAGGTAAGTAGATATTTCATTTTTAAACATAACATTCTGTATCATTTTGTTGAGCATGCAAATTATTGACAAATTAGAATTCTGTGTTTATCCATCAGTAAAAGTTAAATTGGTTAAATTGGTGTTGAAACCATTTTGATCATTGCAAGAATGCTAATTTAAAGGATGCTGAAATACAAAGCAAGAGAAGTAGATACAATCAATGTTACTAGGTCTACTTTGATCAAGTGATCAGGTGGAAAATCATTAAACCTTTTAAGTGTTCTCTTCATCAATACAGTTTGATGATATTGCATAGGGTCAGTCTCTGCACAGAGTTATTGTTAAACCTGTAAAAACTTACGACAGGCTGCAATGCCTGATAACATTATGGTGAGTTTAAAGGCAGACTGTACGTCCTTTAAATGATAGGATTCTCTTCAAGCTCAGTATTGGACAATTGTCAATAACACACTTATTCTTGTTAGGTTCAATAATGAAGCAAAGCCAGCGGTGTTGACCTTGTCCTAATGTAAATACTACCTACTAAATCCAACACAATCTTATAGAGATGAACCAATGAAAAATTATAACAAATTTCCCAAGACATAATAAAATTATCTACAAAAATGACTCCAAAATATTTACCTACAGTTAACTTAGAGTATAAATGTTTGAAAGTTTCTGATATCAGTACAAAATGTGGAAAATCCCTGTTCAACTTATTTATTTAATTATATTTGAACAGTGGAAGATGCTTATTTACTCTCACAGCTGGACAGTACCAGACCATACAGTGGCAAGGAACTGTGGACAGATAAAATTACTCTTGATAAGGAGGAAGAAATACCACTGTTAACCTCAGATGAATAGATCTCAATCTCCCATTTCTATAAAGCAGGAACGCTCCTCTTGATACTGGTATTAAGTTTGCTTCTGTGTGAGAATGTTGCCTCTTTGCCTGCGATAGTCCGTGGAACTGGACATGATCAAGTCTACCTCCAGGACCTGCTCAGTCATGCCATCACACTGTCTTATAACATCAGTGAACTCAATAGGGAAATGCGCAAGATGTTTGTAAGTACCGCACTTACTTATGGCTTCTTCCCAAAAGGAGCCTTTTTGTCAATAATTCTACTGTAACGCATTTAAAATTATTATAAACCAAATTTATAATTTAATAACTAACCGATACAAAAATAGCTACTGAGAAGTGGAAGATGATTAACAGGATAGTTTCATGAAAGCTCAAGGTTTTACAAAGCATTAAATGATTTTTGAAATTGTTTCTACTTAACGATTAAAAGAATATCAGCTTGAACAAATAAAGTACAAGAGGTTAAATAATGCAGTTGTATTATGATGGTGTTTGGCTCAAATTATTCAGAAAGATTACTGGTAAAACACAATTCTCACATGAAAACCTAAATGATGCAGCTGGGAAACAGCTCTGGTTTTCTCGTCTATTTTCCCACAGTCTCCACCGACATCTTCCCTTTGGCATTGTGCATTGCAATGATCCCAGTTTAACCAAGAGAATGACTCTATATCATGTGATTCAAGAATAGAAAAGAAATATTAGCTTTCCAGAAACTCCTCAATGCCAGGAGTCACAGTTAAAAGATTTCAGTGAATGAGTCATTCAGCAGGAGTGATGGGATAGAAGTGAAATAGGTTTAATCATTTTTTATATGTGCGTATTAAGTCACCTGTTCCAAATCAGTTATTACTGGGGATGTGGTGATAGACATGACTTCAGTAAACCAATGGCCACTTCAGAAATGTGTCTCTGAAGCTATAATAAATTTGCATTCATGTTGCTTTTTACTTAAATCTTATTTCCTTTCCCTGATTCTATCTCAGTTCGCCAGTGAATTCTCTTCAAAAGAATTCTTTAAATTTGTAAGTACCTCGTTTATTACTATCCCCCCTCCCTGTAAAACCTTCATGTTCATGGCTTCATTACAATATAATTAAGAAAATGTCATTTACCAAATACCTTTCCACAGGTAAAAGGTGCCACTACCATTATAAAACAAACAGATATTTTCTTTCCCCAGAAGAATGGGAAATCTTCAGGAAGTCCCTCTTAAGGAGATTGCTATGATTTCTCATTTTTTCTCTAGATGCATGTATTTTAAAGTTTTATTTGTATTTGTACCTGAGATACTAAGCTATAAGAATTGTGGCAGAAGTAGAAACATTTTTTGGTCTTGTTTAAACGGAGTTACGATTGTATTGTTGTTAGTTGTGTATAGGGTGTAGGAAACAGGAGTACACTGAATGAAAACTATGTCATAGAGATGCACTAGTTTTTTTTTTCTTCAGAAACCCCCAATGCTACCAATGAATCCTTATTTAAAGATCTCAAGTGCTAGAGTTCATTCAGTAGGAGCACTGACTAGCAACTGAAAATAGGCTCTCTCCCCACTGTTATCTGTTCAAGGTCAGACAGTGGGAAGGAGAAAACAGAATAAGGTTTGAGTACAACCGTAGACATCAAGGGACTGTCCCCGACTTTGCAATAAATACTTGTTCAAATCGTCTTTTTATTCATGAGTCTCTCATTTCTCATTCTTGACTGACTCTCTTTCAAATTCTTAATATTCCTGATAATCCATTAAAATTTTGCACATTAGCTGAATATTAGTTTTAGATAACATTTAATTTTATAATATATGTAAATAACTATATATAAATGATTATACATAAGATAATAAGCAATAATTAATGATTTATGGCTTTCAATTTTTTCATGTCTTATATTCAGGAAATAGTTTGTATGCTTATTTTTGTTAAATAGGATGCAATTCCAGTCAAGATTGATGATTAAGTGTGAATGGTACAGAGGTATATATTCACTGGGAAGAGAAAGAAAATGTGTAGATTTACAATGCCTAGATAAAAGAAATACATTAATTTTTACTAGCAGGAAACAAATACATACAGATAAACATTTACTGAAGCATTAGACTCAAATCAAAAGAAAAATTGTTCTTAAAACAAGTGTTTTGTGCTTTTGTCATTTCTAAGGCCTTTTATTATTATAAAAAATTTGGGATAGGTGGCAGAATAAGAGAAAAGTAAATAGGAACGGATGACAGAATAGAATGTTAGATGAAAAACTAATTCGATTGCTTACCTTAAAAAGGGAAAAACTGGTTACAGTTTCCCTCTCTTCATGGTAGGTTTTATGTGGTGTTTATTTGTAAAAATTACACATATAGTTAATAATATTCTGGTCACAAGTTCATTTACTCAATTTGCAAATTCTAACGAACTTTATTTCTATTTTATTATTTGCAGATATTAGAGTTGAACAAGGATGAGGAGAATATGCCCAAGATGCTTGACAGCTGCCACACTCCTCCTATCAACACCCCCAAGACCATACAGGAATCCCGAAAGTTGTCAGTGAGTTCTCATGTAAACAGCTGAAACAGTGCACTAGCTTTGTCATGCTGTAGCTTTCTTCAGTACTACAACAGATATGGTCATCACAGGAGCACAAGCAAGGAGTAAGAGTAAGCAGTGGAATAAAATCATGATACCCAGCTGATAAATTATAGGGAAATCAATTGTTAAATAATATTGTGGCAGATCTCCATAAACTGACTTTTTAGAGGATCCGGTTTCACTAATGTTTTGTCAGTAAATTGACTTATTTTTCTATAGGAAATTTTGAGTGGAGTAGGACATCCTTATCTAAACAGATATTCAGTGAATACCTAAGATAAACAAAAACAGTTGTCTTCATTGTGTATCTTTGGCACATTTTTCTATTCCTGACTACCATGGTAAGTCTTCTTTATCTCAAGACTGTCCTGATTCTACAGCTTCTTATGCATGTGTTCAGTCTTCCATGAGTTTGTGCTTTCTTCTCTGTCTTAACTGAGGGCACCTGAACAAGGGGTTCAGTAAATTCAAAGTAATTAATGTTCCTCAGAAGGAACTCAAGCCCCCAGTTGTGATGAGAAACTCAGTATAGTACAGAGAATGCAATTTATAATTGTTATGACAGATGAGTTGGAATTCCCTAATATAACTTATCTTCTAATGAGTTGATTTGAACATCATGTGAAAATTGTAAATGAAAGTATAGGAAGAAGAGGTGAATGAAGCAAACTGTATGTAAAGACCTACTCCATGACTAGACAGTCCCCAAAGCCCTTTATTGACATTGTTTCAGTTCCCCTCCTAAAAGATGACGAGATGAGGAGTTTGAAAACATTCAAAGAATTTAAAACACACGTATGTTGTCAGTGTGGAGTGTAGGCGTTAACGTAGTTCAAGTCCTTGCTCCAAATCACATAACACAATGCTTCCAACAGCTGATTTTACATTACCATTTGAACTGTTCATCTGTTCTCCATCTTTTATGTCTTTCTGTTGCAATAGCAGTTGAATTCCTTTCTGCTGTTCATAGAAGCACCCCTAAAAGTATTCAAGAAACCTAGCAAGCTTTTTAAATTATGAAATGAGTTCCTTGTATGAACTTGGCAGTGACTATACACTGGAGCATCAAAATTTCATTGCCATTTGCATTAATGCTGTTATTAAAGGCAGAACATTGGCAAGCTTTTTTACATGCATTTACTATCTAAAATATCAGTTATCTAAAGAGAAGGGAAAGAGAAGGGGATCATTGAGACTGAGAGAAGCACATTTATTAGTATCAGGTTGTCCTAATAATATTTTTACATTTATCCTAAAAGAGCAGTAAAATAAGTATGATTTCAAACAATATACCTTACTTGTTTTATAAATCTAGTTGAATGATATGTCATTGACAGTGATGGCATCTTTTGTAAATCAAGTTCTTTGGGAATGTACTTCATTTTTTACAAAGCCTTAGATTCTCATGACAAACAAAACAATCTAACATATAAGAACTTAGAGGGGATTCAGATTGTAGGATTCAAATGTAAAACAAAACTTAATCAATATGAAACTCATTTTAAAAGTAATTATTTGTATAGCATAATATTTCATTTTATTAAGATGTAGTTATAAATTTCTAAAGTTCAGAACTCTACCCCATTTTCATATATAAAAATTTCCATTAGATTTGCAAACGGGTATTTTAGTTCAGCCTTTCTGATTACAAATCAAATGTAACCAATCTTTCTGTATTTCATTTCTTTTAATGGAATTCATAAATTATGGATGCATAGCTTGAAGACTTTCTGATAATAATTCTGAATCTAATGGGAACCTGGAATGAACCTCTACACTACCAAGTGACCAAACTCAGTGGTATGCCAGGAGCCAATGAAACTATCTTGTCCACAGCAAAGAATATTGAGGCCCAGAGCAAAGAACTTCTAGAACTCACCAAATGGATACTCAACATGGTAAACAGTCTTCTTAAAAGTCCACTTTTCTCCTTCATGAAGCAGACTACTTTTGAATTATACATCTTGAAATGCCCTACTTTGGAAGAACAAAATTTATTTAACTTATAAGTAGCCTAGTCACTTAAGGGATTGTCTTGGTTGGGTTTCTAGAACTGTGGTAAAAAAAAAATGACCAAAAGAAACTTGGGAAGAAAAGATATTTTTTTCCACTTATGCTTCTACATCATTGTCCATTATCTATGGAAGCTAGGGCAGGAACTCAAACTCAAGGCATAAAGCTAGAGGCAGAAACTGAAGCAGAAACCATGGAGGAATGTTTACAAGCTTGCTCCACCTGTTTCTTTATACAACTCAGGATCACCTGCCCAGGAATGGCACACACCCTACCTCCAAAATACCCTATATGCTTGCCTACAGGCAATATGCTGGATGTAGTTTTTAAAATGTGGTTCTTCTTCCCAGATAAGTATTGCTTATGTCAAGCTGATAGAAATGGATCAGCAGTCAAGAGCACTGACTGATCTTACAGAGGACCCTGGCTCAATTCCCAGCACCCCATGTGACAGCTCAAAACTGTAATTTTAAGATCTGACACCTTTTCACAGACATATATGAAGGCAAACCACCAATACACAAAAAATAAAATAAAATAACTGAAAAACACAGTAATAGGAAATTCATAAAAGTTTAACTATTTCTTATAGCTGTTTGGACACTAATTTCCTAGGTGGAGGGAAATACACTAGATCTCCAACAATAACCACTAGCCCATCAGCATCTGTTGATATTTTTGAAACACTAGGCTGTGTTGAAATAATGCTTTTCTGCTATTTCATCTTCCTAGATTTAAAGGAAATAATTTATCACCCATCAATTAAATGTAAGAAAATATGGACATGAATCTAAATTTAGTTTGTGTATAACTAATGATGTCAGAGTACTCAATACTAGGCTTATGAAAGTCAATGTCTAAGAATGAAATTTCAAATTATTAATGTTTCTCTAAATACATTTTACTATTCAGCAGGAAAAATGATAACAAACACAAACACTACGAATAATAGATGACTGACTATCATTTTGTCACTAGGTTCATCCTGGCATTGAACATGAGGACTATGCTGAATGGTCAGATCTGAAGTCTTTGCAAGCGGCTGATGAAGAAACTTGCCTCTCTGCTTTATTTAAATTGTCCTTCTGCTTGGGAATTGACACGTACATGGTTGACCTTAATCTTAAATACCTGATATGCGTGTTTGTTGGAGGCAACACCTGCTCATTCTCAAGGTTTAAATATGATCCATATGATCCACTCTTTTGATAATTTCTTTTTTATTTTATACATTAGAAAACATAACATTTGCACAGAGTGTCTCATATATAAAATAAAATAAAATTGTTTATTAAATAAAATATTACCTTATCAAGGCACAAGAAAATTTGTCTTCAGCTTTTTTCCCCATTTAGAACTAAATGTAACAATAACATTGAAACACTGATCACAAATGACACATGTTTGATTGGGAAATTCAAGCAATTTATAACATAGAGTCATAGTAAAATCATGTTGGTAGAGTTGTAAAATCAAAATATGAGCTCTAATTAAAATTCCAGCTAAGATACTTATAATATGGACATATTGGGATACCTTAAGAACATCAGGCATGTCTTTAAACCAATTGCCAGGGAAATGACAGAAAATACTATTCCCACGTGATTGTAGTATGGTGGAGTTCTAAGAATTTTCTGAAATGAAAGTGGTAGTCTTTAAAGATAAGATGGTACAAGATTTCTCTAATAACTGTCTTCAGACGTGCTCTTCTTTTCTGCACCCACAAAAACACAGGCAACAGATAAGCTCACACCAGGAAACCCCAAAGGAGGGAAACACAAAAACACTATAACCGAAAAATAACAGGAATTAACAATCACTGGTCATTAGTATATCCTAATATCAATGGATTTAGTTCATCTATAAAAAGACACAGGCTAAGAGATTGGATACAAAAGCAAAATTTATCCTTCTGCTGTATACAAGAGACACACCTCAACCTCAAAGACAGACATTACCTTAGAATAAAGAGTTGGGAAAAGGTTTTCCAATCAAATGGACCTATGAACCAACTAGGTGTAGCTATCCTAATATCTAACAAAATAGACTTCAAACTAAAATCAATCAGAAAAGATGGGGAAGGACACTTTATACTCATAACAGCCATTCTCTTTGAAAATTTAATTTTCTTTGACTCATCTTTGACATATTCAATATGTTTTCTTCTCGCTGTGTCTATGAATAATTACTTAATACATTTATGTTCTCTTTTGACTCATATCATATTGAGGAAAGCAGAGACGGTCACTTTCTACAATGCCACACTTATTGCTTCTTGATATTTTTTCCTTTTATTTTGTCAGAATTAGAAGGAGGCTTAGGTAAAAAAGAAGGCTCTCACTATATGGTGATATCAAAGACTTACTGCTGACAAAAATAAATTCTCTCTAAGTAGCAGTTGATTCTTTCATAAAGCACACTAGTGTTTGCCTAAAACACCTACTAGAGAGGACTTCAAGTTACACTATATTTATCAACATATATCCTCCTACTAGACTTTTCTATCTACTCCACAGCTCAGCCATGTGCCGCATTCTTTACTGCCTGTGCTATAGATCCCTCCTCTTTAAGGAACACTACCATAGAAAATCAATAAAGGTGTGAAATCTACCAAATGACACAGAAATATGCAAGAGGACTTCTTCAACAGTCGAGTGATAACTGTGCTGGACCACAGTTGACTTCTTCCTGGGGTTGTTACCAGTTCTCTCTTACTCCTGTTTGTATGTAGACATTTGTTGTGAGGTCACTGTTTTCAATATACCCTCAATATAAAGTTTAAACACCTTATATTCTATTCATGTTGTTTGGTGAGCAGTGCTTGGTTGAGGGGAATTCACCTTGTTAACTATCTCTAAGAAACCTAGAATGTGAACTTTTCAACTGAAAGATCTCCTTAAAGGAAATTCAGTGACTAGGCTGTATTTCCTGTGAAAGTCAGGGAGTTTCAAAGATTCCTAGACAATGAGAGACAACAACATTTTGACAGATATAAAAAGAAAAGAGTAGGATTAAAAACCAAATGCAAAACCAGAAGCTGTATTGTGGGAAAGAAGCAAAGAAAGGAAAGAAAAAAGAAAAGAAAACCGATAAAAGACATGATAGAAAAGCTATTATGCTATTACAATACCAAAATACATAGAAACTTAAAACTACCTTAAATTTTAGACCTTCATAATGAATTCATAATGCCTCTACTCATGTTCCACATATTTTGTTTTATTTCTTAATTTATTGAATGTTTAATTTAAATTTGAGTATTTTTTTGTCTTTTGAAGTGTTAAAGCTTTTGAGTAAAAGAAAGCTAGACCATTCTTCATATTAGAAGTCAAGAAAAAATTCTCCCACATAATAAAGATTTTGATGTTTATTGTTCAAACAGACCAATTTCTTCTATGAAAACCATTTGAATTTATCTGACCTTTGCTTCTCAGTGTGATAGTTCTCATTTTTCAAAACATAACGGAAGACAGTTCAATAACCACATCACCCTGTCTACTAGCTCTTGAAGGTGTGTGAAGCAATAGTTGCTCTGCTATCTGTCACCCTTTTCCCTTCAAAAGGCAAGAGGATGTGGGGAAATACATATGCAGGTTTATCTATGTTATTATTCATTGTCAAACTCTATTGTGCTTTACATTTAACAGTTTTATGCACATTTCCAACATACAAGACAGGCTTCCAGTGCTGAAAGAGGAAGTGTACATGAGATCCCACCATAACCAATAAGAAATTTACTCCAATTGACATAGAGTTGTAAAGAAAAAATTAGTTTTCTCTAGTGGAGTTTCACTGTATATACTAACCACATATAAGAATAGGTCCCATGCCTAGCAGAAGATTGTCAACACAAAATGAACTTAATGCCACTTTAAAAGCATTTTTTGTCTTATATTGCTTTGTTTGGGAATTTTTTACCTTACTGATCTTTTGCTTCTGTATTATGAGTTCCAATTTTGCATTTTTATGGATTTTGCTTTTTTATATCTGTGTATCTTTCTAGTATTTTCCCTTTCTTTTTGTTTGTTTTTCTCAAAAGACAGGGAAAGAAAGGGATTTGGATGCATGGGGAGGTAGGAAAGATTCTGGAGGAGTTGGGCCTTGTAATACTATTTAAAAGTTTTTTTATTGACTGTCATCTATATTTTTAACTGACAAAGTTGCATACAATATCTATTACATCTGAAGAATACATACATTGCAGAATAGTTTCTATAGTAAAATCAGCTACTCATAACAATTTTAAGAATATATTCCACTTTCCTTCACATTGTCTTTCTGCTGCACATTAGTGCTTCTAAGTTTGTTGGAGATAGAAAGTGTATAATATTTTTAAGTATTTATTTTTATAAACAATTTTTTTCATTTTACATGCCAATCCCAGTTCCCACTCCCTACCCTCCTCCAACTTCCCCTTCCTTCCCCCATCCCACCCCCATTCATTCCTCAGAGAGGGTAAGGCTTCCCATGGGAATAGTCAACAAAATCTGGGCATCACTTTGGGGTAGGACCAAGACACTCTACCATACATCTAGGCTGAGAGAGGTATCTGTCCATAAAGAATGGGCACCAAAAAGCCAGTTCGTGCACTAGGGATGAATCCTGGTCCCAGTGCCAGTGGCTCAATTGGCTGCCCAATGCACACAATTGTCACCCACATTCAGAGGGTCTAGTTTGGTCCTATGCAGGTTGCCCTGCTGTTAGTGCAGAGTTGGTGAGCTCCCATTAGCTCAGGTAAATTGTTTCAGTGGGTATACCCATCATGTTCTTGTCCCCTTTGCTCATATTATTGCTTCTCCCTGTACTTGACTGAACTTCGGAGCTCATCCCAGGGCTTAATGAAGGTTCTATGATGACAACAAGTAAGGTAGTCATCGATCTGATTACAGGGGAAGGCCAGTACAGGCACCCTCTCCACTATTGCTTAGGATCTTAGCTGGGATCATCTTTGTGGATTCCTTGGAATTTCCCTAGTGTCAGGTTTCTCACTAACTCAATGATGACTCCCTCAAGTAAGTGATCTCTTTCCTTGTTCTCCCTCTCTGTCCTTCCCCCATCTTAACCGTCCCATTCCCTCATGCTCTCCTCCTCCTTCCCCTTCTCTTCTCCCCTTTCACCCTCCCTTCTCTGCCCTGACTCATAATTTACTCTGGAGATCTTGTCTATTTCTCATTCCCAGGGGGATCCACGAATGTCTCTTAGCGTTCTCCTTTTTACCTAGTTTCTCTGGTGATATTGACTATAGACTGCTTTATGTTAGTATCCACTT
Organism: Bramus lutescens; assembly: GCA_001685075.1. Lineage (NCBI taxonomy): Eukaryota > Metazoa > Chordata > Mammalia > Rodentia > Cricetidae > Bramus > Bramus lutescens. The sequence continues at coordinate 5,848 of LOEQ01008998.1, read as the reverse complement.
ATGAGAGAGTGCATACTGTGTTTGTCTTTCTGTATCTAGGTTACCTAACTCAGGATGTTCTTTTCTAGTTCTGTCCATTTGCCTGCAAATTTTAAGATGTCATTGGTTTTTTGTTTGTTTGTTTTTTAGCACCCAGTAGTAGTCCATTTTGTAAATGCACCACATTTTTTTATTCATTCTTTGGTTGAGGAGTACCTAGTTTGTTTCCAGATTTTGACTATTACAAATAATGCTGCTATGAACATAGTTGTAGTATGAGTGAGTATGTTTTAGGCATATGCCCAAGAGTGCTATTGCTGGATCTTGAGGTACATTGATTCTAAATTTTCTGAGAAGCCACCATACTGACTTTCAAAGTGACTGTACAAGTTTGCACTCCTACCAAATATTGAGGAGTGTTCCCCTTACTCCTCACCTTCTCCAGCATAAGCTGTCATCTGTGTTTTTGATCTTACCCTGTCTGACAGGTGTAAGATGGTCTCAGAATCATTTTGATTTGCATTTCCCTGATGGTTATGGATGCTGATCAATTACTACTTAAGTGTTTTTAGGCCACTTAGATTCTGAATTCTCTGTTTAGATCTGTACCCATTTTTCAATTAATTTATTTGGTATTTTGATGTCTAGTTTTTTTTTTTTGAAGATCATTCCTGTGTCCAATGTGAGGGAAGATCAGTTCTTTTTCTGATGTGGGGTTGGTGAAGATCTTTTTTTCTTCATTCTGTAGGCTGCCATTTTGCATTTTGAATTTTTGAAGGTGTTCTTTTCTTATAGAAGCTTATCCATTTCAGGAGATCCCATTTATTAATTGTTCATTCAATGCCTGTGCTACCGGTGCTATATTTAGAAAGTGTTCTCCTGTGTTCATGCATCCTAGTTTACTTCCCCCTTTCCCCCTTTCTCTTCTATATGGTTCAGTATAGCTGGATTAATGTTGAGGTCTTTGATCCATTTGGACTTGAGTTTTGTGCATGGTGATAGATATGGATCTATTTTCATTCTTCTACAGGTTGACATCCAGTTCTGCCAGCACCATTTGTTGAAGATGCTTTCTCTTTTCCATTGTATAATTTTAGCATCTTTGTAAAAAATCAGGTGTTCAGAGGTATGTGGATTAATAACAAGCTCTATAGAAGGCCTTGATGTCAGAGATGGTGATACCTCTGGAAGTTTGTTTGTCGTATAGCACTTTTTTGGCTACCCTTTTTTTTGGTTTTCTATCCCCCACCACCAGCCCCACCAACCCCAGCTGCACCTGGAAGAAGAGTAACCACCTAAACTATAGGCCCCACCTGTACCAATTGGGAGAAGAGGAATCCTCAGACGCTCAGGCTCCATCTGTACTGACTGGAATAAGAAATGTGTAGATGGCAGTGTAAGAATACATTCAAAAACACAAAGATCAATTTGGTACCAATAGAAATTAGTGGAGTTACATCAGCAAGACCTGAACAGCCCAACTTAGGTGAATCATAAAGAAACAACCTTAAAATAACTTTATGAAGATGATAGAGGCCCTTAAAGCAGAAATGAAATATTCCCTTAAAGAAATGGATGAAAAAACAATCCAATAATTGTAAGAAATCAATCAATCCCTTAAATAAAGCCAAGAAAACCAACGGGGAAAAAATCAAACAAGCGAAGGAAACAAATCAAACAACTCAAGACTTGAAAATTGAAGAAGAGGCAATATAAAAATAAAAATCAAGGAAATTATGAAAATGAAAAATCTGGGTAAATGAACAGGAACTACTGGTGCAAATATAACAAACAGAATACAAGAGATTGAAGAGAGAATCTTGGGAGCTGAAGATATGATAGAGGAAATAGGCTTGTCAAAGAAAATGATAAATCTTATAAATTCTTAACACAAAACATCCAAAAAATCTGGGACAGCAGGAAAAGATCAAACCTTAGAATAATCTGGATAGATGAAGGAGAACTCCAGCTCAAAGACACAGAAAATATAGTCAACAAAATCATAGAAGAAAACTTTCTTAACCTAAAGAAGACTGTGTATATGAATGTACAAGAAGCTTAAAGAACAAAAATAGACTGGTCCAAAAAATGTTCACTAATCATGTAATAATGAATAATAATTTTCTAGTAAAGGTTTTTTTAAAGATAGTGGTGCTTAAGATATAATGACATATTTTAATGATATTAAAGAGTGGACAAAAAATCTTTTACATAAGATAAACAGCAATGAAGTAGCATCCAAGTGATTTCTGCAAGATCTAAATAAATCAGGAAACTGAACTCCTTCACAATAGCTTTAAAATAAAATAAAATGACTAGAAATAAACATATCTAAATTAGTAGAATGTTACACTGAAAAAGGTAAACAAGTTAAAAATAATGTAAGAAACACTAGAAGATGAAAAGGCCCACATGCTCATGGTACAGGAGCACTAATCTGATGAGAATGACTGTGCTGCTGCAGGAGATTGACAGGTTGCATGTAATGGTGGACAAAATCCCAGTGGTGTTCTTTGACAGCTTGTGAAATGATTCTAAGATGAAAGTGATGACAGGGTGTCACTGACAAGCCACGATAACACTAAGCAGAAGAAAGAAGTCTAGAAATACCACAATATCAGGTATCATTTTTTCCCCATGGAACCATAGTAACAAAAACAGCTTTGGCATAGAAACAAATGAAACAAATACACTAAAAAATGGAGAGAACAGTGATTCCAGAATAGGACAAGGGAGATGCCTTAGTTGGTAAAGGCAATTGTCACCTACCCCGGGAACCTGAGTTGATTACTAAGACCCACATGGCTTAAAGGGACAGCTGATTTCAGCACTCTCTCCTCTGACCCTCACCTGTGTGATGTGTCCGCAAATAAATTATAGATAAGCAAATGTATTAATAAACAAACAAACAAACAAACAAATAAATAAACCATGACTGTTTTTTCTAAAGTCTGGGGTTTAATTTCCTGGACCAACAGAGCATCTCACAACCACTTGGAACAACTCCATTTCTAAGGAATCCAATGCTTTCTGCTGACACAAGGCACATACGAAATACATAGAAATGCATGCAAGATAAAGCACATACACATAAAAGAAATAAAAATAAAATTAGGTAAATGAATAAAAACAAAAATACCCAGATATATCCACATAAATTATTTATCTAATTTTTCATAAGGCAACAAAATATATATAGTGAAGAAAATATAGGTTTGCAATAAATGCTATGGAAGAAACTTTAATGTACATATGGCACAATGAACCTAAATCTATATTTCTCAATCTGTACAAAAACAATTCCAAAATTCAATAGTAGATAATGATGCATGTAAGTGCTGGATATTTAAAGTCCAGACAAAAGGATGACATTGAATGTAGATGAAGTAGGAACTACATAAAAAGGAACTCAGTAACCAGAAATAGTCCCAAGAATGAACAAACTGTATCCCATGATATTAAATATTTTTCTACAAAAATAAAGGCAATCAGCAAAGGGAAGAAAAGTATATAAGATTTAGAATTCCCCAGAGAATAACAGACTATAGATAATAAGATAGAGAATTACATCACTTCCACATGCCTAGCCTCTATTGACCCTTCCTTTCTTCATCTGCAAAATTCTTCTCTAATTTATGGTCTTTTTTTCTTCAGCTAATATTGTTACATACACATATATGAATATTACACACACACACAAACATACACACACATTGCTAACCTGAATTTTGTTAAAGTTAGATCATGCCTAGTAAACATATTTGCCAGTATACATTTTGTACTGAAAGATAATTGATTTGAGGTAGTTTGTCATGATTGGAAACATGATGTGCACCACAAAGAAAAATATCACCTAAATACAGGAAAATAAATTCAACTTAAGTGTTTATGTGAAAAGAGCCTTTTATTTCTTAACCTCGTTCACAAATCCCTGAGTCCTTTTAGCAGACAGATATGGGTGATAAACAGGATGTAGCCATAATACTAGTCTGGAACTAGTCATACATCAGAACCCAAATTCTGCAGATAAGGATGGAATTATTCCCCAGTTTACTCCTGGCAATGCAGACAATGTTAACTTCCATACTAAGAGAGTCCTGTGCAAATGCTTCCAGACAAGGAAGATTCATTACACCTGAGTAATGACTTCTTTTCAAATTCCCAGATTCTCTGTTGTGATCAAAGTCCTAACAAGAGTGACTTTTCTCAGGAAGTTTCTGGTGGCTTATCTTTCATACACACACAGTTCACTGTGTTGGGGATTGTGAGATGGCTTTTTATGTTGCTTCCACAATCAATACACACAGAGATATAAATATTGCTGCTTTATTTCTTCTTTCTTTTTACTCAGATTGAGTCATAGTACATGAAATGGTGTCTCCAACATTAATGAAAATATAGTATAGTGTAGCTATTATGGAAATTGATGTAGAGGTTCATCAAAAATATAGAAATTTATCTGCCTTATGACCCAGCTATACAACTCCTGAGTATATATCCAAAAGACCATATGCCCTACTATGTAGATACTTCTTTAGTCATATGCATTGCCATTGTATTCACAAACAAGAAGCTGAAATAGCTTACACCTATCAGCTTATGAATGGATAATGAAAATATGATATATATACACAATGAGTTTTCAGTCAACTTTAAAGATAATGGTATTTTCTGGAAAATGGATGTAGCTGGAAATAATCATTTCTAACTGGGTAACCCAGACTCTCAAAAATATATGCCAAATATTCTTTCTTATATGTGGATCCTAGCTTTGAATTTTTCTATTCATTCTTATGAATAGAATTTATATGAATAAGAATTAATTCTTATTCATTATTTATTAATTATGTATACATGTGTGGCGGTATAGGTCTATACATGTGTGTGAGGGTTCTCACAGAGGCCAGAGGAGTTTGATCCTCTGGAGCTGGAGTCACAGACAGTTTTCAGCTGCCAGAAGTGGGTGCTGAGTATCAACCCAGGACCTCTGGAAGAACAGTACATGCTGCATCTTCCTACCTTTGAATCTGTAGATATGTATTTTTTAAGTTGAAGTAGCTTTAGAATTAAAAAAAACTGTTCTAGGTTTATGGCATGAGTGGTAAGATATCAAGACTGTAAAAAATAGCAAACTATGGATGTGCTAAGAAAGAAGAACAATGGGGAGAAGATACATCAAATGATGTGAGGATGGAAAGACAGGAGAACAGATGGTTAAAGAGCCCATAAACTAAACCTAAAAACTTTTAATGTCCACATAGAAACCTAGGATTGTAGAAGATAGTTTATATTGGAATTTGGTAATTACAGGTATTAATAAAATACTAACAAGTGCTTTGTGAGGTCCCCTGGCAGGCAAGGGGCCCTGATCCTGTACCAGAAGATCCAACATAGGGGTGAGTGTGTTCCTGACCCACAGAAACACAGGTATTCCTCAATTCCCTAAACATCCTGCTCATTCTGCAGGGGCTCCTAACCCCTGCTGCTGCCCCTAGCTTCCTACCCCATCCCAGCTTGCATTTGGGCACCTCCTCCCTTCCCTTCTTCAGGGCCATAGATCCCCCAGCTCAGCCTCTTTGGGCGCTGGGACCAGGTGGTGTGTTCAACCAGGTGGCAGTTCCTTTGTTTTAATAGCCTGCCAGCAGCAAGATAGACCCTTTGTCTGCGAGCTTCCCTGGCTAGCAAGGGGCCCTGACCCTGTACCAGAAGACCCATCCGAAGGGTGAGTGTGTTCCTGACATGTGGAAATACAGACATCCCTCAAATCCCTAAGCATCCTACTCATTCTGCAGGGGCTCCTAACCCCTGCTGCTGCCCCTAGCTTCCTACCCCATCCCAGCTTGCATTTGGGCACCTCCTCCCTTCCCTT
>LOEQ01008997.1:209066-226495 GCA_001685075.1 Bramus lutescens | reverse complement strand
AATGGGCCAGGCAGTGTTTAAATGAATACAATTTATGTGTTGTTATTTCGGGTTTAAGCTAGTCGCGTGGGAGCCAGGCAGGACGAAATGCAGGCCTGCTCACCCAATCACTACACAAGACAGACACTTACAAGTAACTCACTCCAAAAGCCCACACTTACGTCTTAAGATTATGTGGTATTCTCTTCCTGCGTGACTCTGTCAAAAATACTTCATAAACTCATGAATTTGCTTTATACTGCGTGTCTTAGAGTTTCTATTGCTGTGAAGAGACACCATGACCACAACAACTCTTGAAAAGGAAAACATTTAATTGAGCTTATTTACAGTTAAGAGATTCAGTTTCAGTCCATTATCATAATGATAAGACAAGGTAGGTGCAGACAGACATAATGCTGGCTACAACTTGATCAGAAGGCAGCAGGAAGCAAACTGTCTCACTGGGCATGGCTTGAGCAAAGCCCACCTCCATAGTGACACACTTCCTCCAACAAGACCACACCTACACCAACAAAGTAGTGCTGCTTCTAATAGTGCTGCTCCCTTTGGGGGTGATTTTCTTTTGAACCACCACATTGGCTCATCCTAAAATTCCTTTCTGCAGAGTGTGGGGGATCTGACTTTTCTTAAGTGGAGACCACTAAGGGGATAAGGGATCTCTTCAGGTTGCTGGCTGCATCTCTGCAGTGCATCGCCTTGCCACAGAGGGCAGAAGATGCTGAAACAAGCTGATTCTCAACACTGCTGCTCAGGAAGTCTCATGGTTTTGACAACTCTTACAGGTGAGATACTAGTAGGTCCAAGAAATGAATGTTGTTACCAGAAAGGGAAACTGGAAAGCCCTAGCTGAAGCAGTAAAGAGTCTAGTGTGACTCCAGCAGCCATAACTCAGAGTTATCTGTACAGAACAAGAGAAGATAAAAGAGTTCTGACTCTGAGCCACCTGCAGATGGCAAGTCACTGGAGAGCTGCCCTTAGACCACTGTTAGGCCTCAGTACTGCAAAGAATGGCCTCCAAATGAAAGCAATAGGAGGTTGCGTGGGATTTTTTAATTATATTTTATTTACTTATTTTGTATGTACATATAATATGTGTATTATGCATGCTGCAGTCTGTGTATGGAGATCAGAGGACAATTTGTAGGAGTTGGTTCTCTCCTTTATCACATAGGTACCAGGGATTGAACTCATGTCATCAGGCTTGACATCCAATATCTTTACTAGGTGAGCTATATCTCTGGCCCAAGAAAGATATTTTTGAACCTCACTCCCACCTTCTGAATGCCAAAATACTGTGTCTTGTTTTTATTCTGCTATGTATAGAATGTCAGCATCATCTCTCTCATTCTCACAATAAGGAAAAAATGTAAAAACTGGAAACTGACAATTCTTAGAACCATTGGAGATACGTTACAGGGCAAAGTTCCCCATCAAAGCCTAGAGAAAGGTGAGTGCAGCAGCTTGTGGGCAGCAGGAGCTCTGGGGATAAAGCCTGGGGAAATGCTTTGACTGCAGTAGGCTAACAGCTGGAAGCTGGTGGAACTCCCTGCCCCTGTAGATTCGTCTAGAAGTCGTACTAGGTTCCCATGAGGAAGATCACCGGGAAAAAAACCCTGATGGTTAGGGCAGGAGGGAGTTAAATCATTCTGAGACAAATCAGAGAGTTCTAGTATTCATAACAAAGGCCTCTCACAATAGTGGGCAGCACTAACTGAGCTTAGTGGGTTATTCACAAGGAGAGAAAAACATGAAGTTGGATGGGGCTTGTTAGATGAGGTGGGGATGGGGTGGAGAGGATCACATTTCACTGCACACATATACAAGATTCTCAAAGAATATTGTTAACCAAAAAAAANAAGAAAAAGTAACTTCTTTGGCAGAGCCTCACCTGGCCTTGAAGAACTGATAAGTAGGTAATTCTGCCTCCTTTAACTTCTTAACTCATAGAAAAGGAGAAGGGGAGTGGAGCTAAAGCAGGGCCTGGAGAGATGGTTAAATAAGCTTGCTGTTCTTATAGAGAACCAGAGTTCTCTCCCCAGCATCCACATGGCTCCCAGACATCTGTAACTCCAGATCCAGAGGATCTGAGGCACTCTTCTGACCTCCAGGGGCTCCTGGATGTATGTGATGTGCAGAGACTCATGTTACCACATGAAAATTTTTTAATGATAATTTAAAAGAACAAAGGATGTTCCAAAAGTCACCACTGACCTGTTTAAAACAATTTGAAATGCAAGTGTAGGACTCTAGAACCCTTCCCCTCCACAGCACTCTATCTCTACATAAACTGTGTTCTATAATAACAAAAGCCAATGGTCAAGAGATGCTGGGACAAATAGGTTCCTGCAAGAAAGCATCATTAGGGAAACCCAAAGATGACAAGAATGACAGGAAGAATGAGGTAGGAAACTGAGGACACTGACACCTAGAACATAAGCATCATCCAAACCGTCACCAGCTCAACAGAAAGCCCTTTATCTGGTCCTTCTATTCCATTTGTCCTGGTCAGCTTTCAACAACTACAAAAATTTACAAGACAGGCTTTTTAAAAGACATAGCATCAGAAACAGGCTCAGAATTGTAGTAATGAGGCAAGCAGGCCTGCTTTTCAATCCGCCCAGCTCCCGCACAGCTAGCTTTACACCCAAAATAAAAACACACAAATTGTATTCATTTAAACACTGCCTGGACCATGAGCTCTAGTCTCTTACTGGCTAACTCTCACATCTTGATTAATCCATTTCTATTAATGTGTATCGCTACTTGACCAGCATGAATCTAACCACTGTCCATCTTGGGTAGGAGAAACATGGTGTCTGCCTGCCTCTGCTTTCTTTCTCCCACAATTCTGTTCGGTCTACTCCACCTGTCTAAATCCTGCCCTATCAAAAAGCCAAGGCAGTTTCTTTATTTAACCAATGAAAGTAACACATAGACAGAAGACCCACCTACATCACAGAATGACAGATTTTGAAGTAACCAAAGTAAGAAATGTTACCTAATGGAAATTAGTATGCGCTAATTCCATTAAAGGGCTCTGATGGAAATGGCAGGCAACATGTGAAAATATCTGGGTAGTGTGAGTGTATGGAATCCCTAAGGAGGTAGTAAAGGGAGAGTTGACAAGATGGTGTAGCAGGTAAGGGTGCCTACAACTAAAACGGGAAGACCCATGTTCAATACCTGGGGCCTGGGGGCAGGAGAGAACTGACTCCCACAAGCTGTCCTCTGATCTCTGCATGCACACATGCACACAGAATAAATGTTATTTTAAAATTTTAAAAAGTAAAACATTGTAATAGATATGAAAAATATCTTACACACAGCTGGGGGTGTCTATCAGCGGTAAAGTGGCTTGCCTACCCTGCACATGCCCTAGGTTAGTTCTCTAGCACCAAACCAAACTCTGATGGTTTTTGAGGGGTTGACTGTTGAGTGGACATAGTTGGGAAATAAGTGTTAATCCTGAAGAGATATTAACACAAAACTTTGGAAACTGAAATGCAGAATGATCTTTTAAAATCTCCAAGAACAGTCATTAAAGACATAAATGTGCAGCTTGGACATCATGGCGGAAAAGTCTTCTGAAATGATTGGTAGACAGCAACAGCAGCCACAGATCCTGGAAGCTCAGAAAATAGCAAGCGATACAGGGAAAACAAAACATTTAAAATCACCCAAGGGGAACATATACCATGCTCAAACTGCAGGAAAAGCAAAGAAAATAATGTTAAAAGGAGTCCGAGGTGAGGGCCAAGGGCAGAAACACACAAAAAACTACACATACTTTAGAAGCCATATAAGTATGAGAGTGAGGTAATGATATATTTAGTGTTTAAGGCAATTATAATTTGTCAAGTAATTGTTTTAAAAAATTAAATGTCTGTACCTAATGAAATTATCCTATTAGGATAAACATAAATAAATAAAGACATTGCTAGACAACAAAGGCAGGGTATTTGTCACTCATGGAGTTGCCTTGCAATAAATAAAAAGTTCTGTTTGCCCTATGGAAGGATGGACTCTCACAAGACCATCAGCCAAGTTTACTGCCTGCCTTCCAAGTTAAAATATGTGTCTATTATTCAGGTTAATACACAGAACTAAAACAAGCTGCTGTCTTCAAGGTGTTTATAAACAAAGTTTCCTATGGCTATGTGCACAGGTCAGGTCTAGTTAGAAGTGATGGTAGACACATTGGTAGGTGAGGTGTGGAACCAGCCAGTTAAAGCCAAGCAAGTGTTTCCTCTTGTCACACAATGGTATGTGTCTCTTTTCAAACCTCACAAGCCTGTCTGTTGAGGGGCTGGTAGAGCAGGGTTTGGTTGTTTGAAGGCTAAAAGAACAAACAAATAAACAAACACTGCTGTGTCTTTGGATAATAGCTTTAAAAAGAGCTGGTGGGTGGTGGCAATGCAGGACTTTAATCCCAACAGTCACTTGGGAGGTAGAGGCCTGCAGATCTCTGTGAGTTCAAGGCCAACCTGCTTTACAAAGCAAGTTTCAAGACAGCCAGAGGTACATAGAAAAAAAACCTCAAAAAAAATCATGTAAAGAATACTTCAGAACAAGAAAAAATTATCCAAATTTTAAAAAAGGAAAGAAAGAAAAGGAAATTTATCTAACACACAAAAAGGAGCATTACCTAATGACGAAAGGGTTAATTTTGCAAGATTTAACATGCCTTGATGTATTGAGTTTCAAAACACATAGAGCTGCCAAGAGACATAGCTTAGCTCACTCACTGTAAGTGGACACTGGGCATCCCTCTTCAGCAACACACAAATTCAGCCAACAGAAAGCCAAGAAAGGCACAGCAGAACTGAACAGCATGGGCCAACAGGATCTAATTGACATTTACAGGCAACTTTATCCGAAACACACATTTTCTCAGGCTCACACAGAATATAAGTATGAACCACTTCTGGGTCATAAAACATGCTCCAACAAACTCAAAACAGTGGGGTGATAGAGAATAAGCTCTCAGAGCATGTGCAATCAAACTAGAAATCAGTAACAGGAAATAGCTAATGGGATCTCACAGTGTTCTGGTGCTAAACAGTGCAGTTCGGAGTAGGAAGCTAGTCAAAGGTGATGTCACTAGAGAAACATTGAAGCATTTGGATCAAACAAATGTGAAAAATCATTTGGGGCTCCAATAGCCTCTCTATTCCCAAAAGATGGGCACTACCTCTCCTATGCCGTGGGTAGAGAATGGAAACACACTCTTTAGAGATCTTGTTTTGAACTTTGCACTCAGGGACAGCAGGAAGAGACGACAGCAGCATCTACTTAAGGGGAAATAAGCAGTATTTCACATATCTAACTGGCACTGCTTCCCATCTCCCTACCCTTTGCCTTACAAAAAGACTTAAGATCCAAGAAATGTCTTACAAGCAAAATGGCCAAAAGGGTTCTCCTATCTTGATCCACAGAACCTGTGACTATGTCACATGACATGGTAAGAGAAAAATAAGGTTATAAATAAACTCTGAATTGTCTGGTTAAGTTCAGTGTAAGCACACAGGTCCAAAATAATATTGGGGTGGTAATACTGGGATCTGAATGATGAGAGAAGAAAGTCTCCACTGACTGTCACTTGTCTTGAAGACAGAAGGGTCACAGTTAAGGATTGGATAGGATGCATCCCCCAAAGACTCAAGTGTTGAATGTCTGATCCCTGGTTGGCAGGTTAATCATTAAAAGATGATTGGATCATTAGGGTTCTGAACTAATAAGTGGAATTTTGGATCTGGTGGCATCATTAGGGTGCATACAGTCAGGGTTGACACACTGTGCCAAGTTCCCAAGGGGCAGGGTTAGGGTGTACCTGGGTGCTAAGAGCAAGACTCTGGAAAAGGCAAGAAGCATATTTTCCTCTGTAGTTCTGGAAAGGAATGTGCTTTGCAGTAATACCACTTTGGTCCACACTTGTGTCTAACCTCTGACTTCTGAGACTGGAAAAAATAACAGATTCCTGATTTTTTTTTCCCAGCAACACAATAATGTTGATAGCAACAACAGAAAATGACTACAGTCCCCTTTCCTGACAGTTTAGACTTCCGCTTGATCATCACAGACCACTCCCGAGGGAAACATATAGAAATTGGAAGTCTGACTGTCTTAGTTAGGGTTTAATTGCTGTGAATAGACGCCATGACCAAGGCAATTCTTATAAAGCAAAATATTTAATTCAGGGGTCTAGTCCATTATCATCATGGCAGGAAGCATAGTGGCATTCAGGTAGACATGGTGCTGGAGAATGTACATCTGGATCTGTAGGAAGAGAGAGATAATAGACCTGGCTTCAGCATCTGAAAACTCAAAGCCCACCCTCAGTGACACAGCCTCCAACAAGGCCACACCTACTCCAACACACCTCCAATAATGCCACTCCCTATGAGTCTACAGGAGCCATTTTCATTCAAACCACCACATCCCCCGACTCTCCTGCAAAATACTTAAGGGCCTGTGTAGTCATCTTACAATTAAATCCTACTCTAAAAAGCCAAATTCATTCACACAGTACCTAAATCTACACTACAAATAAACAGCTACTGTCTGTTAAATACTTGGAAATGCTTTGAGTGTGAAAGAGATCCCAGCAGAGAGAACAAACCTGGAGAGAAATAGAGAGTTGGAGAGAGGAATCCTTTTGAAAAGATATTTTTTATCTTCTAAGAGACAAGATGAGATACTGAATTTATAAAGTGATACACTAAATAAACAGGAAGGGTTAGATTATCCATTTACATAAAACTCAGAGACCTTAACTATTATCAAAATCTATTCATTTTATTAATCACTCAAAAGATCTAGGTGATCTTGGTATGGAAAACAGGACAGTGTCTGACATGGCTACCTTGGATTGTTGGATTCTTTCTTGCTATTTTAGAATATCCTTACTGGTGCTGGAGAGATTTCTCATCAATAGCAAGCACTGGCTGCTCTTCCTGAGGACTGCGTTCAATTCCCAACACTCACATGGTGGCTCACCACCATCTGTATCTCCTCTTTCAGGGTATCCGGTACTCTCTTCTGGCCTCTGTGGGCATGAGGGATGCATGTGGTACACAGACATACATGTAGGTAAAACACCCATAGGCATTAAAAAAATATAGGACATCCGTCCTTCAAAGTTAACACATAAACAGGATGTAGCGGGAACATATTTAATCCTAGCACTGGAGAGGCAGAGGCAGCACATCTCTGAGTTCAAGTCAAACCTGGTCTACAAAGGGCATTCCAGACCAACCAAGGCTACATGATGAGACTTTATCTCAAATAAATTAAATGAGCAAACAAACTCAAATGCTTCTATGCTTCATAGAAAAGGCAATAGTTATACAGAGAAGTTATTCTATTCACACACACATGCACAATTTCCCTTTTTATGCTCCAACAATTGTATAGCTGATACTGATATTTAGGTCACACCTCCACAAAGGCTCATGCTCCAGACCTGTGTATCCAACAGTCTTTCCAACCCAGCTGTGCCCTGCTTTGAGCACAGCAGGTTTAACAGTTCTTGCCTAGAGTTGCTATCTTGTTTGTATCTACAAGTTTTAAAGACTGAGTTGGTTGCATCTTTCTTATGTTTGGTCTCTTCCCTTTCAGGTCAGGTAGAGTAAGTTGGAGACCAGCTGCTAACTCCTTACTCACAGGTGACATACAGGGAGCCCTTTAGAAAGCTGTTAAAAATCAGCAATATGATCATAGAAGTAAATATTTTAATAGCAAGGTTGAAACAATACCAAAGAATTCTCCCACGAGGCAGAGCAAAAGACTAAAGAGGCAGAAACAGAACAAATAAAAATACACGTATCCAAAGATCAATTCAGGAAAAAGCCTGAGGAAGTGCTGCCGAAAATAACAAAACAGTTCTTCTAGCTAAAGAAAAGAGGTCTTGGGCTCGAAATGGGTACACACCACACCCTATACCCCACATCCTAAACCCCCGCCTTGTGCCCTAAAACCGGCCCAGCAACAGAGGAAGCGGTTGTGGAGAGGAAACAGCACCAGGCTCACTAGCGTGACATTTCCACAGCAGCCGTTCCTTTTCACTGCCAGGTCTTTGAATGCCACTGATTCAGAGGATCCCAGCACCCGACAGAGGAACGGGTGCACAGATACAAAGATTGGGAATCTGGGTGGTATCGCACATACCTCAACGGGCACAGGAACCCCTCCCACCTCTGTTTCTCTGTCCACCTCCTCCCATACTGTTGAAGCACAGGAAATATGGTAATTAGACGGCTGAGTTAGACAAAGTCTCAGGTTTGTCTGACTGCCCACTCCTCCTCCCCCCTCCTCTTTCTCTACAGGGTGCAGGGAAAGCTTTTGTTTTACCTGAAGCCCAGATTCACAGAGGACCACAGCTGCCTTCAAATCTCCCGTCTGAAATCTCACTAATCAAGAAAGGAAAGACTAAGCTCTTAGCTAAGAGGGGAAACTGAAAGAGATCAAACCCCACACCTATTGCCACAGAGTTTTGACCCGGGCCGTTGAATATTTCTCTGGGTTCATTTTTTCATTGACCATTTATCTAAAATCCCCACAGCCCCTTTTTCCCTTGTCTCTTGTGAAGAGGATAGTTAAGTTTTATCTGACTCTGTCTTCAAGTTCTCACGTCTTGTTGTTATTTGGTTGTTTTTGAAAGTCCATCTGAATTCTCACGTTTTGTGTGAGTCCTGTATACTATGCACGTGTTCTTTAGTGACTTGTGATATGTTTCTCTTACTAACCAATCTTTTGTTACAGGGGTATTAACTATGCCGCTCTATGTTGGGCAGAAGAGGGTGTCTTAGTTTCTGTTCTGTTGCTGTGAAGAGACAACATTGCCAAGGCTACTTATACAAGAAAGCATTATTGGGGACTTGCTTATAGTTTCAGGTGAGTCCATGACCATCGTTGTGGGAAGCATGGTGACAGGCAGGCTGGCCAGCATGGCACAAAAAAAAATAGCTGGAAACTTACATCTGATACCCAAGATGAAGGCAGAGAGAGACTGGACCGGGCAAGGGCTTTGGAAACCTCAAAACCCACCTCCCCTAGTGACACACATCCTCCAACAAGGCCACACCTCTTAAGCCTTCCTAAACAGTCCTCCAAATGGTAACCAAACACTCAAATACATGAGCCCATTGAGACCACTCTCAGATTGCCACAGAGGGGACACCCATTTTTGTACTCCCGAAGCTAAATGAAAACTTTTCGTTATCTCTATAAGCAGAGAGTGATACGCTCCAGAGACTGGAACGGTGCTGGAATCAGATGAGACAACCTTAAACAACTGTGAACAAATCATCCAGAATGCAGAAGCAAGCAAGCAGCCAGAGAATCCAGAGCAGGTGTATGTAATGTCTCCAACATTACAGGGAGGAATAGAGAAACCAAGAGAGGGAAGGAGGATACACAGAGAGAGAGATGGTGTGGGGAGATTATTTATGGAGTGTTATTCCAAGAGGCAAGCTCTGATTTTCCAAATGAATGTACTGTGAATGAAATATAATAGATATTATATTTATATGGTTCAAAGCATGCATGAAAAAATCTGTTTTTATTTATGACCCCAACCATCTTGATCACCAAACACACATCTTATTGGTTTATTGTATGTTGTTTCAGTGTTCAGTGTTCATATGAGAATGTTTGCAGATCCTTCACTTCATAGCTTTACACACATGTGTTTGTGCATGTGCATGTGTGCTGTGTATATGTGATTGCATGTGTATGTGTGTGGTGTATGCATGTGGAAGTACATGGAGGCCCGAAAATGTTAGCCTGTTTCCACGTTGTTGACCAAAGGTCAGAGAGTTGGAACTTTTCTCTAGTTCCTTCAAGGTTATTGTGCTTCTACTTCAAACAAAGGTCCTGTCTAGACGACTAGACTTTGTTCAGAGAGTTCTGCTCTCGCCAGATTATTGTCTACAGGTGTGGCTCATTGCCAGCCCTTGTGCTCCAGGAATAGCGAAGGAAATTGTTCCTACCTCAAACAAAATTTTAAGAATCCAACTAAGTTCAAGTTCTCTTTATGGAGATGACTTGGGATTCCACCCAGGGAGTGGTTTGCCTACAGAATGCTTTGGTCTAGGATGTAAGCATGACTTGTTTTGTTCTAGCAACATAATGTTTAACTATGGATGTAGCCCATGACTTTCAATTGGCATGTTCATTTCTTTGTACCATGTTAATTCAGTCTTTTGTCTTACTCCTATCTTTTGGGATCAGGGGTATTTTAAGCATTTGGAAATTAAACACGGGCAAATTTTCAGTACTCACTGGAATTCCTTCCCGATACTATCCTATATGTTTTGAAAGACCCCCCCCCGGGAGTGGGGAGACTCTCACTCAAGTCTCGGGATAACACGAACCCCCTAGAAACTCACAAGAGACCGTCCTTGCTACAATCACCGAAGGTTTATTGACAGAACAGGAACCAGTGCACTGGAGATGAAACTCATTTCCCACGCAGGGGTAGAGAGTTCCACCCCAAGTAGCTGGGAGAAGGGGTATTTAAGGGAAGAAACCATAACCCAGTAACCCAAAGGGGGTAGGGAGGGCGTCATTGGAAAATTCTGAAAATACCAGTGATCATTGGAAAATTCTGAAAATACCAGTGATAATCACAAGGGGGTAACTCCTTGTTTCTCAAGATTATTCTCAAGATTATAATCTAACTTTATGGTGAGCTAGGTCCTGGAACAGAGTCACTGAACTGGATAAACTAGATTTTTGGTTCTTCTCTCCCTGCTAGACTTTTTTTTGGCTCTTCTCTTTCTGCTAGGGGGGTCTGAATTTATCCGGGCCTTTCAGTTTCTCCATTTTATCATTTTCATTTGCATCTTCATATTCTTTACTATATTTTTCTACCTTGGAGAAAGGTATTTTTGTTGAGGCTGGTATGTGTGTGTGCATATGTATTCATATTTATGTGCAAGTATAAATGTGTGCATATGTATGTGTGTATGCACATGTGGGGGGGATAGGTATGTGGGGTGGGAGCATGGGATACTACTCTTGTTTCTTTCTGTCATTCTAACAAATACTGTGACTGAAAGCAACCTAGAAGTGTCTACTTTAGCTCACAAACCCAGGTTACAGTCCTTCTTGGTAGAGCAATGTCACAGAGGCAGTAGCTTGAGGCAGATGGCAAACCACATCCATAGACAATGGGGGGGGAGAAAGAAATGGATCGCATCTGCTGCATTTGCATCAGATGGCTTCCTCTATGCTCACTGATCTAGAGAATTTAAGACCTTCCCAGACAGCTTCAGGTTGCATCCCACTAAACAGGAATGCACACACACACACACACACACACACACACACACACACACACACACACACAGTTCTTGTCAATGAGAACTCCTGGAAAGCAACTGTGTCTGCAAAGACCAACTGACTTACTAAAACTGCAGTGATGTGAAAGGTTGAGATGTTGCCGGTCCAGAGGCCAATCACCTTACCTAGGGCTAACATTAGCCCCCTGAATAGCCAGTCCTTGCTCACCTCTGTCAGAACTAACATCTATGACTGTAGATTAAAAACCTTCGGGAAACTATTCAAAACTTTTTTTGTGCATATGGGTATTTTGCCTACATGTATGTCTGTATACCGCATGCATGCCTGGTGCCCACAGAGGTCATAAAAGGGCATTGGATCCACTGGAACTGAAGTTACAGATGGTGGTAAGCTACCATGTGTGTGCTGGTAACTGAAAGCACTCGGTGCTCTTAAAGCACTGAGCCATTTCTCCAGCCCCTGGACTCCATCCATTTATCAGAACACTGGCTTCCACCAAGCCAGAAGCTAAAAATATCATCAGACAACATCTAAGGCCTATAAGAGAGCTTGCCCCATATTGCTGTAACCACCAACCTACTTTAAACATGCCTTGATTTATGACTTTCTTCTGTAAAACTCTAATGCTGTTCCCATATTGGAACATGGGATTGGGTAGCCCAAATCTGTGTTCCCAGGTAATGGGCACTCAAATTTGTCTCCAGAATAAACTACCTCTTATTCCCTTTATGGTGGGAGCTCTGAGGATATTTTGTGTGTCAATAATACACATACACACATGCGTGTGCACACATGAACACATGTGTGTGTATCATCATAGACAGGAGATTCCAGCTCAGAAAATAAATGCATTTATAACTTGGGGAGATAATGACAAATGGTTCAAGAAGTTTTAATGTTTTACAATCATTCTGATAGAAAATGAGAGTACCTATCTCTCCTGAGGTTTACCAGCACATGGTAGGTAGTGTCAAACAAAGGTTTTTAATGTGAGCAGTGAAAGTAGCAATTTTAAGTTGTATATATTTCTTTATGAGTAAGGTCTTCCATATTTGCACACTTATATTTCTCCCCTGTGGAATATCTTTTCATGTCATTTGTCCTTGTTTCTGTGTGTGGATGTGTGAATTTCTGTATTATTGAAGAAAAGAAAGTGTAGCCAGACTTTCCTTTGGGCCACCAACTCACAAATAATAACACGGAGACTTATTCATTGTGAAAGCTTGTCCTTATCTTAGGCTTTTCCCCCAACTAGCTCTTGTATCTTAAATTAAACTGTTTTGATTAATCTACATTCTGCCATTTGGCTCGATTACCTCTCCTTTGTACCATATGTCTATAGGGGCCATGGGTCTACCCCTCCTCCTGGGGTTCATCTTGAGGACAGTTTCTGGCCAGACATCTTGTTGCATTTTCTGCATCCTGTTTGTTCTTGTGCTCCCTCTGCCCCCCTGGTGGTTAGCAATAGGGCATTGTTTACTCCACCTTTGGATTGATTATTTCCCACCTGCCTGGGGGGAATTCCATTGGGCAGCAGCTAGGTATATAATTTTTTCCTAACCTTGAATAAATGACATTCGGCATTACCTCTTCACAAATGACGCATGTCTCTTGTGTGTTCTTTTAATCTCCAGGCCCTTGCCTGGCTTGCAAAAGGTACAGTAGCGCAAACTGTACACAGGCATTACATATGTCCAACTTCTTCAGTGTCTCGCTGGAGTCTCCACCTTTTTTCTTCCCAGGGTCCTCTCACTGCCCGGAAGTCCCACCTATTCTATCTTGCCTAGCTGTTGGCCATTCAGTTCTTTATTAAACCAATCACAGTGACACATCTTCACACAGCATAAACAAATATCCTGTAACAACAAAGACTGGCAGTAATAATGCCATTTTTTAAAAGTTCCTCCGTTTTGGTTAAATGGCAACAGTTCCTAGAAACCACAGTAGTTAGCATTCTCAGAACCAATGTACGTGCTTTCCTGGATTTTTACCATCCCTCACCCTTCAGAGCCTTAGCAACGGTGACCACCAGAGATGTTTATGCATCCAGAATTCATTCACTCATCGCTCCTGCTCTCTGCTCACTCCTAGCAAGGGCATATCTCAGGCCGCAGGATGCAGGCTTGGTCCCTTTTCCTCATCCTTTCCCCTGTAGCCATCTCTAGTCTGGAAACTGGCAGCCATCTCTCTGGTTTCTGAACTAAAGATCTCCCCTCTGCAGGTTCTCTTGGATTAAACTTGTAGCATTGTAGAACTCTCTTTAAAAAAAAAATTAATCTCAAAGGGAATAAGAGATTGTTTGCTCTAGAACCAAGTATGGGAGGCCATCACCCATGTGCTGATTTGAATGAGAATAGCTGCCATAGACGGAATGTTTAGTCCTCAGTGTGTGGACCTATTTAAGAAAGATTAGGAGGTGTGGCCTTGTTGGAGGATGTATGTCACTGGAGGTGGGTTTTCAGGTTTCAAAAGCCCATGCCAGGCCCAGTCTCCCTCGCTGCCTGCTGCTCATGGGACAGATATAAACTCTCAGCTACCCCTAAAGCATCATGCTGGCCTACTTGCTGCCATGCGTCCCGCCATTGACACCTTGAAACTGTGAGAAAGCCTCCAATTAAGGCATTTCTTTTATAAGTTGCCTTGGCCACGGTGACTCTTCACAGCAACAGAAGGATAATTAAGACAGTAAGGGAACATAGATTTAGGTCACTCCAGATTCCATTTTGCCAACATGGAAGCCATTTCATGGAGGGCTTTTTTTTTTTTTATAGTAACAGAACAAAGAAGATCACAAATCAAGGTACTTTTCAACTACATTTGTTGAAAGATCAAAGCAGCAGCTTCTAGCCGAGGGAAAAGGTAGCTCTCAGATGCATGCTACCTGATGGGCTTCTTGGGTGGGCAGAAACCCACAGTCAGCTAGGTCAATACATTCCAAAGGATTTAATATATTAGTCACAGGTTGTTAAGTCACGCACAGAAGTGGGCCAGGAATGACTATTTATAGGGCTAAAGATAGGCCAAGATAAATTGCAACTCACCTCTTAATCTGCAACATTCTAACCTCTCTGCTGTCTCTGAAGTTGTAGTCAGCTAACCCGCCCAGCAAAAGGCCCAGCTGGAGCTCCCTGGGAACTGCCCTCCCCCTCCCCCCTTTTCTTTTGTTCATTTCCCTGAGGCAACAAGAAGTACAAAGGTAGACAGGTTATAGAGGCTCCAGGACCCTATTCAGTAAAGGGTGTTGCAAATCATACCTAAAAGCTGAGGTGGAGAATAGCCTCATTGGATGTTATTTTAAATGTGTAAATAAATGCCACTGAGCACTAGTTGGACTGATGGAAATGAGGGTACAGCAGAAGGCCAAGAGAACCCCAAGCCATAATGCCAAGCTCTGGGACTGATCACTCACCCATTAACAATATATATATATATATACACATACATACATACATTATATATATATATATATCATAAGTATCTAAAATAACTAAGCTTTCGACCAAGATTGAAGACAGAAACTTCTGTCTGTTCCTTTCTTCCTAGAGTGGTGCCAAGGCTGCAGAAGCCATGACACAAAGCCAGGAAATGAGTGCATGTGGCCTTAGCTGTGGGCCAGAGCTGAGTCAGGAGGCACAGATCTTTCTATTTTTGCAGCGTGTCACTTTCATGAGGTGTTCACTGCAAGGAAATATGGGAGCTCAGGAAAAATTTCAACAATGGACCCTGATACTTGGGACCCTGCTATATGAGAATCACAACTTTTAAATTCAAATTTTAAATCATTCAAGCAATAAAGTATATTTTTGAAAATGGGTGTTTCTATATTCTCTTTTCTAAACTAGTCTGGAGCAGAGGCTGGCTACTCACTCAGCCGTGGCAGGATGATCAAAAGGTAAGGGCCAGTCTGGGCTGCAGAATGAGTTCAAGGTCAACCTGGGTGGCTTAGTGAGCCCCCCCATCTCAAAACCCAAAGCAAAAAGCATCAGTGGGTATGCTGCTGAGTTTTCTATCAACACAACAAGCTCAGGTCGTCTGAAAAGAGGAAATCTTGACTGAGGAAATGCTTCCATCAGATTGGCCTGCCAGTAAGTTTGTGGGTGTTTTGTTGATTACTGATTGATGTGGGAGGAGCTGTGGGCAGGATCACTACTGGGTAGGTGAGCAAGCTAAGCAGGCCTTGAAAGCGAGCAAGCCAGGGAGCAGCATTCCTGTACCATCTCTACTTCAGTTCCTGCCTTAATGTCCTTCAGTGATGAACATGTAAGCCAAATAAACCCTTTCCTCCCCAGGTAGTTTTTGTTTACAATGTTTATAGGCAGACATGGTGGCACACACTTTTAATCCCAGAACTCTCAGGAAGATTTTTGTGAGTTCTAGGCCAGCTGGTCTACGTATCTAGTTCCAGGCCAGTCAGAGCTACATAGTGAGGCCTTGACTCAAATATTAATTAATTAATTAGTTAGTTATTGGGAACTTTAGTGTTGGGAATGTTCAGTAGGTGAGTTTCCTGACAGAAGCTGGCAACAAGCAAGTAAAAATGAAAAGGAAAAACAAAGCAAAACATACAATCCACAATCCCAGAGAACCTAGACAACAATGAAGATGCTAAGAGAGACATACATGGATCTAATCTACATGGGAAGTACAAAAAGACAAGATCTCCTAAGTAAATTGGGAGCATGGGGACCATGAGAGAGGATAGGAGGAAGGGGGAGAAGAAGGGAGGGGAGCAGAGAAAGATGTAGAGCTCAATAAAATCAATAAAAATTTTTTATTGCATTGCCCTGGCCTTATGCATGCATGCAGTTCAAGTACCCTGCCATAGAACTATGATACATACAAATATGAAGATATGCCCAAGAGTTACACACAAAGAATGATACCTGAGAAAGGCTGGGTAGCTCTGGTTAAGATTTTATAATGTCGAGCATTACATAAAAGATAGAGTCTTGGATTTGGGGTTGGGGAGATGGTTATATAAGGTGAGGTTTCCTCGAAGAACTTGGGGTCATCAAAGACCATTATTTATACAGAAGTTGTTTCTTCAAGAAGCAATTCTCAGAAGGCTGCCAACGATAATTACTACCTGGGTCCTTCACCTACTGATCTCTGTTTGTATTCATTGCTACCTTACTAATATAGATAAGTATTTTTTATTTATTATTATTTTTATTTTTACAGAAGGGCAGTTTTCCAAAGCTAGTCCCTATCTCTGTAAATGTCTGGAAGCACTCTGAAAAAAAAAAAGCCTCAAAATATGCCAAAGAAGTTGCTTTGGTTTAGGTGTGACTTTACCCCCAACTCCCCATTTATATATTTGGAAGTTTGGTGATGGCACCTGTGGACTAAGGCAGAAAAAAAGGAAAATCTGGCTGGATGTGGAACAAATGAAGACTCCTACCCCAGAGCCTGGTTGCAGCCTTTCACCAGAGGAGAATCAGGAGTTCCTGCTGAGGCCTGTGGGGTTGGGTCCTGGAAACTTGTCTGGCAAGGATGGAAGCTTTAGAAAGACAGACACAAGTAACACAAAGCTGATCTCATGCCGCGCCAGCACAGCCTGGAAATCCAAGAAGATCGGCGAAGGGTGCCTAGGTTGAATGAACGCACAGAGCATGAGGTTAAGGTGGAACAGCTTCTTTATTGTTCTTCTGGGGCTGGCTTTTATACCATGATGCCAAATGAGGAGGGGGCTGTGAAGGGACTGTAACCTGACCCCGGCAGGGATCAAAGAATGGTCATCGTGCACTCAACTACCCCCACTCCAGGAGCAGAGGGTATTTTTTATGTCAAACATGTTTTTCTTTTCAGTTAAGCACCTCAAATGGGGGCAGGGATACCATAACTCGGGGCCGCTGTTCCCACAATTCCCCCTTCTTTAATTTATAATGAGGGGTCCTGTCTTAGGTCCTTCTAGGGAAGTACCTTCCCTTACCCATCATAGGGCCCCCAATGCCCTGTCTTAGGTGGGGGTTATTACAAGAACAGATTAATGTGTTGTGGATGGTGCAACAAGCCTCTTGTTCTCATTTTTATCATTCTGCCTGTGTGACCCTTATGGAAGTGAAAAATAGGTCCTTCGAGGTGCAATGCCTTAATGCTTACCTTAGGGGGCCTTGGAATGATTC
>LOEQ01008997.1:189917-201727 GCA_001685075.1 Bramus lutescens | reverse complement strand
AGATAATGTAAATGGGGCTTGACTGCCATATTGGCTGGCAGCTTCCTTTAATTGTTTTAAATCCTTAAAGGCCAGAGGTTCCTGATGATGAAAAAACTGCCCTGGATTGTTGGGGTCTGGAATTTCCATAACAGGGGCAAACACTGGGCCACACTTAATGCCTCCCCAGGGAGCCTCCTCTGAGCCCAACCAAGTGGGAGGGGCCAGAGAGGTCCTGAAAGAGGGTCAGAAAGAGGATTGAGAGGTCCTGCTCCCCAGAGGTCCCTTTTGTCTTTTCTTTTAAACGGGTCCTACGTAATTCCTGCTGCAACGCTGTGATTTCTCCCTCCAAAGTTTGTTCCTCTGAGTCTGTTGATTCCCCCAAGCTCTCTTGAAAATCAGACAAAGAAGGGTAGAGGCATGTTTGCACCAAAGAATTTTGCTTGGAACGAGCCACTAAATTCAGAGGGGAAATTCCATCCAGGATTCATTTCCCTCCCCCGTGTCTGGAGGTTTCTTCCTCCTAGTCTTTTTCTCCTCTACCTTACGGGGCCTCCTCTTAACAGGCTGAGAGAGCAGTTTGGCCTTCATGTTGGAGGCAATATCGGAACAAAGGAAAGCCTTAGTCTCATTTTCTTGGATTTCAGATAGCACTTCTTTTGTTGCATCCAAAGCCTGCTTAACCCAGACTTTCTCTGTAAGCAGAGCATCCCTGATCAGCCTCCAAAGGGAGAACATGGTGATTGGCAGGACCTCAGGTCCCTCCTTTCTCAATGTTTTTTGAAGATCCCCTCGGACATGTTCCCATTGAGAAATATTGAGGGCTTCACTGGTGATGAACCAGGGACTCCATGTCTCTATAGTTTTAAGAAAATCTTCTAAAGTTTTAGTTTTTACAGTGGTTCCCTGCTCTTTCAATAATCTCTTTAACTGAAACTTTAACTCTGATTTACCTGGGGTATTTCCCATATTTCTTAATTTTTTTATATCTTCCCCAATACGTCTCTGCTGACCAAAGGGATGACCCAGTCCACTTACCTCTCTTTCCGATATCTTGGCGGGGACCTCCAGATGCCGCACCTGCATGGGCTGGAAAACCAAGAAAATCGGCGAAGGGTGTCCAGGTTGAATGAATGCACAGAGCACGAGGTTAAGGTGGAACAGCTTCTTTATTGTTCTGCTGGGGCTGGCTTTTATACCATGGTGCCAAATGAGGAGGGGGCTATGAAGGGACTGTAACCTGACCCCAGCAGGGTTTAAGGAATGGTCACCATGCACTCAAAATTCCTTCCTCCATTCCAGGAGCAGAGGGTATTTTTTTTAATGTCAAACATGTTTTTCTTTGCAGTTAAGCACCTCAAATGGGGGCAAGGATATCATGACTCAGGGCTGCTGTTCCCACAGTCTCAGGTGGACCGTGCACTCAGATGGAGATGCACTACCAGCAGGCTAGACATTGAGCATTTGTTAGAAATGGCATGGACACGGAGAAGGGTTAGGGAATCTCTGTAGTGGAATTCTCTGTAGGGACACAAGGTCTTCAGTCATTAGGAAGCTTTGGTGAGAGTCCCCTGCACATATTGCTTTAGAAGAGGATCAAGTTTGTCAATATCTATACTTAAACCGAAGGAAGCCCTGGCATTCGCCTGAGACACTGACATCCTTGACATGGCTATGCTTATGTCCTGAATGCTCATTCATACAGGGCTATGCTTGCTCCCCCCAAACTCCAATAGAGTTAACATTTGCTTAAGGCTTTGTGCCTTTCCCTGCTGTAAACCCGCAGTGCCCTAGAACTGTAACCAGAAACCTCACTTAAAATAAGCAGACATGTCCTGACCACCTTCATGAAAGTGAGGTCCAGGTTCTATCTGATTAGTTTCTTCCTCCTCTTCCTTCTCCTCCTTTGCTTCTTCTTCTTCCTTACCTTTATTCTTCCCTCATACAAGTGCAGTTTCTCCTATCTCAACTTCTCCCTTTCCCTTCAAAAGAGAGCAGGCCTCCCAAGGATATCCACCACACATGGCCTAGCAAGATACAATAAGACCAGACACAACCTGCATATCAGTGTTGGATGAGACAAACCAGCAAGAGGATAATTAGGCTGTTAAAGGCAAGGTAAGTTCCCTTTGAGGGTTAGATCTGAGATAGAATCAATATTGAATTGTATGATCATGTTGATACTTGGATAGGAGAGGTGATTTCCAGAGGTTTGAAGAAAAATAAAATGTCAAGTATTTCAGGTATGGCAAGCAAGGTCACCTTAAAAGGGATTGTAAAAAGGGCCTTCCTAGAAACAATATTTTTATAAGCATAATTTAAAGCAGATGCCCCTCCCTTTTAGCTTATGTGGAAGTTATGGCAAAGACAGGCATTGGACTAATGAATATATGTCAACAAGGGATATTCAAGGTAATCCTTTGCCTGTAGGAAACTCCCTGAAGGGCCTCTTTCAGGCCCCTATGCCAAATCTGGTTCAGTTCCCAGAGCAATTATAGAACTTAATGCCTATTGTAAGAAACTATACTGCTCTGGATAACAGAATAACTAGAAGAGAGAAGAAAAGTTCAGGAAAAACCATAAAGTGAGTATTTTGACAAACTTCTACAAATGAATAAAAACCAAAACTCAAAATACGGATAAATGACATTGTCATTAGAGGTCTGATAGACATAGGTACAGATGTAACAATAATTTCAACAGAATCTTGGTATCCAAATTGGTCTCTTCAGGAGGTAAATATTTAGTTTTTAGGAATCAAAACTTCATCTCAGGTAAAACAGAGCATGAGATGGGTCAATTGTATAGGTGTGGAAGGAAAAAGAAAAAATTAAAGCCATATGTGGCCAACATAGCAAAGAGTTTGTGGTGGTGTGATTTGCTACAGCAATGGAATGCTTAGATTAATATTCCCCCCATCTTAGAAACAAACCATAAATTAATGTATGTTTGGGGGAAAATATTATAAGATATTATAAAAACAGTCCCTGATGATTCAGGTGTTACAGGAATAGGACACAACAGCTGTCAACCGTTCAAAGGCACAAACAGTCCTACCTTTAAAATGGTTGGCAGACAAACCTGTACGGGTTAAGCAATGACCCTTAACAACAGAGAAACTGCAGGCTTCAGAACAGCTGGTAAAGAAGCAACTAGATGCTCATCATATCAAAGAATCAACCAGCCCATGGAACTCTCGTGTATTTGTTATTAAAAAGAAATCTGGAAAATGGAGAATGGTAACAGATCTAAAGAGCTGTTAAAAAGGTGATTAAGCCAATGGGCTCTCTACAGTCTGACATTCCTTTGCCTTCTCCATTGCCTAAAGGATGGCCTCTTATTGATTTAAAAAATTGTTTCTTCACTATATCTTTACAAGAAAAAGACAGAGAAAACTTTGCCTTCACAGTGCCTACTTATAATTCTCAGCCTGCTAAGAAATATCAATAGAAGGTCCTCCCAGAGGGAATGTTGAATAGCCCCACCCTGGGCTAGTATTTTGTATGGCAGCCATTGGAAATGATACATAAGCAATTTCCTGAATCTGTAGTTTACCATTACATGGACAAAATCTTACTATCTGATTCAAATGTAGATACTTTAGAAAGAATGTTGAATGAAGTAAAGAAATTTTTGCCTTGTTGGTCACTACAAATTGCTCCTGAAAAAATACAAAAAGGAGATCCTATTAATTATTTATGTTATAAAATAGGTTTACAAAAAATAGGACTCAAAAGATGCAAATTAGGAGAGATAAATTGCAGACTTTAAATGACTTTCAAAGATTGCTAGGAGGAGACATTTACCATCTACACCCCTCTATTGGAATAAAACTAGAAGACCTGATTAATTTAAACAAAACCTTAGATTGTGACAAAGACTTAAATAGTCCCAGAAAATTATCAGATGAAACTGAGCGAGAACTGACTTTGATAGAAGAGGATTACAGAAGGCACATGTGGGTCATGTGGATCTGAATCTTAACTGCATTCTGGTCATATTACCCTCCAAATATTTTCCTATAGGAATTTTAGTGCAGAGGGAAGATATTGTGTTAGAATCGATCTTTTTACCATATACACCAAGTAAAAAAATAAAAACTTATATGGAAACGGTCTCTGAGTTAATTCTAAAAGGAAATTTGAGATTTTGTCAATTAGCAGAAATAAATCCAGCAGAAATTATGGTACCTATTAATAATGGTGAGATTGACAAATTATGAGAAAAAGTAAATCCTGGCAAATAGCTTGTAGTAATTTTTGGGAGAGATTAACAGCAAATATCCCAAAAGCAAGAGAATTCAGTTTACGAAGAGAACTATCTGGATCCATCTTCACATTGTATGGGACACACCAATAACTAGAGCCCCTACATTCTATACTGATGCAAATAAATCAGGAAGGGCTGGTTACAAATCAGAAAATTTAAGTAAAGTGGATCAAAGTCTTTTTGATTCTGTCCAAAAGTCAGAATTATATCCTATTATGGTACAAGAGATTTTAAAGAACCTCTCAACAAAGTTATCAAACCCAATATGCAGAAAGACTTGGTTTTTATATACTGAAACCAGTAAATTTATACCAGATGATGCAGAATTCAGTTTATTATTTATTCAGTTACAAGTTACAATCAGGAATAGGCATTATCCCATATATANATCCCATATGAGTCTGTAAGGCCCTCTAACACAAAGTAATGCAGAAATTTACCAATTATTGATTGGAAATGTGCTGAAGCCCTCAGAATTTGATAAAAGACATCATGTGACTAGCAAAGGTTAAAAAAAGAAAAAGACTTTTCCATTATGTGGCAACAAGCCAAGGAAAGTATAAGAAAACTTCCTACTTGTTCTTTATACAACCAAACTCCACTATCTGCAGGAAGTAACCCAGAGGGTACTCAAAGGAATGAAATCTGGCAGGTGGATGTGTTCCATTTTGTAGAATTTGGAGAACTAAAATATGTACACCACACCATTGATACTTATTCAGGTTTTCAATGGGCAAATGCTTTTAGTTTGGAAATGGCTGATTTGGCAAACACATATTTGCTAGAAGTTATGGATATCATGGGTCTACCTTTACAAATAAAGACAATGCTTCTGCATATTTCTCTAAGAAAATGAAACAGTATTTTTTATTACTGTAATATAAAGCATATTACAGGTATACCACAGGATCCTACAAGCCAAGCAGTTATAGAATGATCAAATTGAACTCTAAAGGATATGTTAAATAGAAAGAGATGATAAATATCCCTAGAAATATATTGCATAAAATTTAATTAACTTTGAATTTTCTAAATGCTAATGAGAAAGGAACAACATTTACTAAGAGACATTAGATAATAGAAAAACCCATGGAAATAAATCAGCCAATATACTTTAAAGAAGTACTAACCTCAGAATGGAAATCAGGATATGTGTTACGTTGGGGAAGGAACTTTGCTTTTGTTTCCATAGGAGAAGAAATGTTATGGATACCATAAAAATTGATAAAGATTTGATTTGAACAAGAGACACCTCTTAAGTAGAAGAGATGATAGTTCATCAAGCAGCATGGCTGTTTAATCTAAACTAACCTATAAAGCTAACAAATGCTTTTCATTTTATCAGACATAACTTGACAAAAGAGAATCTCCCCAAAATTAGGGTTGGGGAAGGGTTTTGTTTCTATCTTTTCAAGAGAAGAAAGGTATTCAGCTAAGGAATCTGAAGACCACTTGACAAATGAGACATCTGAGAAAAAAGGATAAATCATCCAGAAAAGTATGTCTCAAAAAAGAATAATTGGCCTATTGGTGTATCACATTTCCAACAGGATAAAATTTCATAAATCTTCCCAAATGTTTGTTTCTGCTGTTCTGTACAGACATATAATGCAAATGGTCTTTTTATAGTCCCAATCCAATTAAAGATTAAAGCTGGCTTTGGAATTTAAGTGTGGCTCTCTTCTTCTCTAAACCCAAAATGTTTATTAAAGTGAAATCCAAAATCTCTGTCTCATGTCAGAAGAGCCACCTGAAATGGGAAGAAGAAAACCAAATATTTAAGGACTATTTTATTTCCACTAATCTCATAACCCTTTGGTTTTATATCTACTCTTTAACAGTTTTTCTTAAGGTATAACAGCTTTTCTTAAGGTATAAAATTTATAAGATGCACACATATCTTATAATTAGTACAGTTAGTATACATATATATGTATATAGGTATAGAATAGATATATAATATAAACTTTCTGTCATGCTATTAATGGTCATATAGAGTACTAATTCTATAAAAAGGTTTCATCTACCTTCCTGTACATGATTTCAGGTTTGAATCTCTATCAGTTTTGTGCAGTGAACCTTGAGCACACCTAACAGCAACCTTTGAAGTCTTCAAAAGGATGATGAGGCCCCACAGCAATAATTCCTCCAGGTCTATGATAACACCACTAAAATGAAAAACATCACCTAAAGATTGACCTTTGGACTACAAACTGCTCAGAACAATTTCTACTCTAACCAGGACTTGAGACAGGTAAAGCTCAGCATTTTCCCATTATTTGGAGACTGGCTAACAAATGATAAAGCTGCCTCTCCCAAGACTTGACAATTAACTCAAACTTTTCTTTTCAGGATCCCCTAAAGATGCCATCACCCCCAGGTAGCAGAAAGTAAATTCAAGAACACAACATCCAGATTCCCAAGAGATGGGGTGGGTAGCTTTTGGTCATTCAAAGGCTTATGGATACTTGTCATTGTTCAGGGGGGTTGGTTATAAATTGCTATTGGTTATGGTCAGAAGGAAAGTTGAACAAAGGAGATTAAATTCGGAGTTCTTGTTTTAAAAAGAAAAAAGAGGGATGCAGATATGATAGAATAAAAGGGTAGATTTTTTTGCATTTACTCTGAAAAGAAAAAAGGGAGGATATAGATATGATAAAATAAAAAGGTAGGCTATTGAATCTACTTTTAAAATGGAACTACTGGTTTTAAGTATTTTACATTGGATTAGAATTGTATATTATATATAAATTTTGTATATTGATACAAATTTGAGATTAATTTTTAAAAAACATACTGTTCATACATTTTTAATCTTATTCAAGGTATTATTCTTATATATCTCATTTATCAATTTAATGCACATTTCTAGTTCCTGAAAGTTATTATTACCAACTGTTTAGAATAATAAGAAAATGCAGGTTAGTAATTAATCACCTATTACAATTGAACTTGTAGTCACATTAAGTATGTGTTCAAAGTCAAACAGAGATATATTTTATATAGACAGGTCATCTTCAAACACTTCAGAGATATACAGAATATGGCATTTAAGATGCTTTAACAACATAGGTTCTTTTTTAAAAAGGACAATGAGACATGTTTGCTCCTGGCAGTACCAATCTACTTTGCATAAGATGATGGGCATCAAAGAAACTCCACATGGAGTTTACTTTCTTTGTGGCAAAATAAGCCACCAGGCAAGAAAATGTCCTTGCCTTGAATTCTGGCAGTATGCTGTCCTAATTGGACAAGCAGGATGCAAAGGAGAGTGAATGCCAAACATTGTCATGACAAGGCAGGATGATAGCCCTTCATAATATACTGCTTCACAGAAAATTGTCAAGTATGCTAGGCCTATAGGTATATAATGGATGTCCCAATGTTACAGAAGAACTTTGGATAACTCTCCAGGCAGCCAGCTGTTCCCATCATTTCTCATAATTTTTTTGGAAGTCACTTGTCCCCATTTCCTGTTAACTTAGTTAATAATATTTCCTTCTCAGGTTTCTAAGGGAGTTGAAGACAGGATAGCTATAATTTTCCTTGTTTATGAGACTCAGAAAAGATACTAAAGAGGTATAAGTGTAAAACATTGAGAGACATCAGAAGACAATTTATGATACAAATTAGAATAGAAGTAAATTAGGTACAATCTTTTGGACTTATCAAGATAGAAAAGATATGGAGTATTTTCTCTGAATTTTTCAAATGAAAATGGACTAGACATTGCTGATGTCTTTATTGCCTTTATATATTGTATATAGTTACTATACTTATTGTATATAGTTTTTCTTACATTGGTTATAGCCTTCTTTTTATTTTAGACAAAAAAGGGAAGAACAGTGGTATAGTATTTGTATTTTAATAAATAAAGCCTACCCTGGAGATGAGAATGCAAAACAGCCACACTAGTCAGTCATACAGGCCATGCATTGTTGGTACACACCTTTAATCCCAGCAGCTACACTGGTCAGTCATACAGGCCATGTAGTGTTGGTACACACCTTTAATCCCAGCAGCCACACTGGTCAGTCATACAGGCCAGGCAATGATGACACACATCTTTAATGCCAATAGCCACACTAGTAAGTCATAGAGTTCGGGTGTTGGTGGTGCATGCCTTTAATCCCAACACTAGAGAAGAATATAAGATGGGAGAAGACAGGTGTCAACTTAGTTTCAGCCTGAGGATTTGTGGAGGCAGGATCGCTCATTTCAGTCTGACGTAGAGGTAAGGGCCAGTGACTGACTATTTTGATTTTCTGGTCTCCAGCTTTGAACCCCAATATCTGTCTCTGGAATTTTTATTACTTGTGCTACAGTAAAGAATTGTGTTGGAATTTTGATGAGAATTTCATTGAATCTGAAGATTGTTTTTGGTAAGATGGCCATTTTTATTGTGTTAATCCTACCATTCCATGAGCATGAAAGATCTTTCCATCTTCTGATATCTTCTTCAATTTCTTTCTTCAATGACTTGAAGTTTTTGTCATACAAGTCTTTCACTTGCTTGGTTAGAGTTACTCCCAAGATATTTTATATTATTTGTGGCTATTGTGATGGGTGCTATTTCCCTGACTTCTTTCTCAGCCATTTATTATTTATACTAAGGAAAATTATAACTATCTATTATTCAACTCCATCAAAGACCCCAGAAGGTTATAATATTACCTAAGTAAACAGGAAGTACTTGTAAGCAACTACCAAAACTCTAGAATTGACAGAGACATCTCACTGCCTGGACAGTCACCCAAAGTTCTTCTCTAACATTGGGGTATCCATCTTCAGCATACAAGTCCATAGTATCTGGAAGACTTTTCCATGAAGCAGGACATTTGAAAAACTTTTGCCCCATTGGCAATTTGTCAGTCACTTTCTTCTGTGTCCTGTAGAATGTCTGGCAGACTCTTTTATGAAACAGGAAACCTGAAGGACTGTCTTACCTTTGGGCAAGTTTGGCAGTCATTTTTCTGTGGGTCCTGCATGTCTAGTTTATAAGCATGCCATCAAGCAGTTCAGGCAAGAGCTTTCTTGCCCAAATGGTTAACAAATTCCATAAAAAACTTCTTCAATGCCCATCACCCTATGGAAGTAGATTGGTGCTGCCAGAAGTAGATATGTCTCATTGTCATGAAAAGTCTCAAATTCTTAAAACATTTTAAATGCCATATTCTGTTAGTCTTTGAAAGGTTTGAAGAATACCTATCCATCTGAAATATATCTCTGTACATCTAGAAAACCTAACTAACATGACTACAAGCTTGATTATTATAGGTGACTATCTATTAACTTGTATTTCTTAATTATACATTACATTTTTAAATGAGCTGTACAAACACAATGCCTTAATCAAGAGCAAATATATATAACACAATTGCCTTAACTTTGTATCAATAAACCAAGATCAACACCAATGCAAAGTATTCATCTCTATAGCATATCCCCTTTTAAATGTAAACAAACATTTATAAATAATCATTTAGGGAATTTGGGCATTGTTCTCTAGACTACTTCCTCCTGGTTGGATGTGCTGTTAATCAGGTCTTTCTTTGGGTACTCTGTGTGATAGGCCCATCTCAGCCAGCAATCCTGAAACTGTCATGGATGTTTGACTATCTAGGCCATTGCTTCAGGGGGTCTTTTTTGATCAAACCATATTAGCTGGCAAGGAATCTAAAGCTTTCTATCCTCTGAGGAAACAAAAGAAGAACCTCTTTTCCAAAGCAACATTTTCTTAGACACAAATTTTGAAGTCAAAATACCTTTAAAATATATTTTTGTTTAGTTTAACAGCCAATACAATGAAATGTATCTCTGTACTTAGTTTACTCACAGTCAAAAATTCAAAGAAAAAATAATAATATATATAATCCAGACTATGCATTTATCACCTTTACATGGTATATTTTTCTTTACTCCTTTAATCTATGGTTGTCTGTGCTCTTTTATATTACTTTTATTGTCTCTTTAAAGACTTTGTTTTATTTTAAAAAAACATTTTCTTTTGTTATAACTGTCTATACTTTTTTCTCTCTCTTCTAAGCCTATCTATATTTTTTGAAGACTGTGTCTTGGTTAAGGTCTTTTATGTCTGAATCTTTCCTATTATGTATCTGAAATTCTTTTCTAACAAGGAGCATTTTAAAATGATAATCAACGTGGTCACAGCAGCTCTGGATGCTGGCTCTGCCTCTCTTGGCCTTTCAGTATGGTGGAGGTACCTTTACTGCTAGCTCTAGAATCTCCGGGTAGGAGCCTCATTCACCACCTCAACTCTGGAAAGGAATATGCAGCACATAAACCCTTTTTATCTGAGTAAAAGCTAAATCTGCCATGCATCACACTGCATGGCCTGGAAATACCTCTGTGTATGGCAGTGGGAATTTGACATGCTCTCCTGCCCATGTACGCCTAGCAGACCCAATCTAGCCTGTTGCCCAGGCAGAGAGAGTTGAGCTGCTGGCATGCTCTATATACTTTCCTCCTATCCCTGAGTGGGTACAAGGACCCAGACCCAAAATGGGTAGCAGGCCATGTGTGTTAACCCTAGTCATTTGGGTGCCATTTTGTGGGTGGAGATAGCTCTTTTGCTTCCCGGATGCTCAGATGCAAATAATCACACAGAAACTATATTAAGTACAACAATGTTTGGCCAATAGCTTATGCATATTTCTAGCTAATGCGTATATCTTAAATTAACCAATTTCTATTTATCTGTGTATTACCATGAGGCTATGGCCTACTGGCAAGGTTTTGGCTTGCAGCTGACATCTCTCTCCTTCAGTGGCTACATAGCATCTCCTTGACTCTACCTACTCTCTCTGTACATCTGTTCAGATTTCTCACGTGGCTTTACTCTACTAAGCCATTGGCCAAAACAACTTCTTTAATAACCAATGGCAATAAAACGTAGTCATAGCATACAAAGGGGAATCCCACATCAGGGTGCTGCCATAGCCTCTGGTAAAACTTCCACTAGAGTTACGGCAGGGGTATGGTGATTTGGGGGGGATGCTGTTCGAAGTAGGCTGGATGGGCTCTGAGGGAGTATTGGCAGTTGTGGGGTAGGGAGCTTACTCAGGTGTCTGGGTCCAAGCAGGGCCTCTGGTAATACAGGGGGCTCTGCCAGTATTACAGGCTATGATATAGTGATGAGGAGAGAGGGGGCACTGTTGGGGGTAGGCTGTGTGGGCTCTGAGGCAGTGTTAGAGGTCTGTGGGTGGGGTGACATGGCTTCTGATAAACCAGGGATCATTCACTAGAGTTGTGTGATGGTTAGTTTGGATAAAGGTTTGTCTATTTTGTTGATTTTCTCGAAGAACCAACTCTTCGTCTCATTGGTTCTTTGTATTGTTTTCTTTGTTTCTATTTTTATTGATTTCAGATCTCACTTTATTTCCTGTCATCTGGTTCTCTTAGGTGAATTTGCTTCCTCTTGTTCTAAAGTTTTCAAATGTTCTGTTAATTCACTAGTGTGGGATTTTTCCAGCTTCTTTATGTAGGCTTTTAGTGCTATGAACTTGCCTCTTAACACTGCTTTCATTGTGTTCCATAAATTT
>LOEQ01008997.1:157489-181853 GCA_001685075.1 Bramus lutescens | reverse complement strand
CAGGACCAGATGTTCCCTTTTCAGATAGTGGATCAAAGACCTTCAGTCATCAATCAATGTCAGGACCAGATGTTCCTTTTCCAGATAGTGGATAAAAAGGCCTTCAGTCAT
Source organism: Bramus lutescens (assembly GCA_001685075.1). Classification (NCBI taxonomy): domain Eukaryota; kingdom Metazoa; phylum Chordata; class Mammalia; order Rodentia; family Cricetidae; genus Bramus; species Bramus lutescens. Next base: position 181,742 of record LOEQ01008997.1, on the reverse strand, counting down.
CAATCAATTGGCTCAAGCCGCAATTTGTGAGTTTCCATCTCAGATATCAACTCTAGTGGTGTCTTTTCAGTGTCTGAAATATAGAAGCTGGGGGCTCACCTGCAGGCACTGATGTAGGAAAGTCTAAGGTGTTCTGAAAAGGGCACACATGTGCCCAAGACAGGGTGGTGGATGGGGAGGAGAGGGACGGGAACCGTCGTGTGTGCTTGAGCTATGTGCACGTGATAAGCTTGTCATCATGTCCTGCATTTGTACCAATTCTCGCTAGAAACCCAGGGGCTGCCTGTGGGTGTTGCATAGGGGTCCCGGGTACACTATGTATTTCCTACTATCTTCATATGCCCCACTATGGACATAAATAGAATGGGCAAATTGTGGTATAGTCATATAGTGAGATCCTCATGAGGGAAAGAGGTAGGGACAGAGATACGTACAGTAATAAAGAGGGATCTTAAAGTCACAAGGCACATTTCTGGTGATGACAACACAGGGTCAGTTATAAAGATCTCAGGCCATCTAACCTGGCTTATGTGGAGAAGTCCATGGTCAAGGAGAGATCCAGCCTCAAATAAACAGTGGAAGGTGCCTGATGACCCACAGGAAGTTGTTCTCTGACCTCCACACGTGTGCTGGGTTTGCATACTACCACTACATATGTGCATACTTGTACAGAGAGAGAGAGAGATGCTTGTCTAGCAAGCATGAGGACCTGGGTTTCTAGACCCTGGCACCACAGTTAAAAACCCAGTATCTCTCAATTCTAGCAGGAAGGAACCTCAGAATATCTAGACCTGAGATTTCATGTGGATGACGTTCCCTGGGCTACTGTTCTTTTCCATTATTCAGTAGCTCCACAAGCCATGGTTTATGCTGAAAGCCATGCCAGGGCTTCACGTGTAAGAGACTATCATTCTTATCACAGACATTATCAAAATCTTCTAATTTTGTCCATGTTTTTGTTTATAATTTTATTGACCCTAAAATGGATTTCATGACAGTACTTTGGGCAGACAGCAGTGGAATGTCTTATGTTGATAAAAATCTGTTATCATAGCATTCTAGAGAAACAAAAGTAAATGGTCCTCATCTAACTGATTTGATGTGTCTTTCTGCTTCAGTGTGAACAGGCAGAATAAGGACAATAATAGAAAGATCATCACTGTCTGGAAAGAGCTAACACAGCCTGTCACTCCACACCAGGCGCTTTGCCAACAAATATGCTGATTAGGGAGGATCATAAAATTTAAATCGAAATCCCCTCTGGCTAGACTTGAAATTTCAAGTGAGAGCTGGGGTCCTTAGTCTTCTGAGTGAAAGAATTTAAGACTGACTACCAAGGAACCCAGAGGACAATTTTAACGGACTATAAAAGAATCACTACAAGGCAGATGAGCAAAATCTCTGCAGCTGTCCAGATGAGGGAGATCCAAGGGAGAAAGCTACATCACCTGAGTGAGACCCCAAAGTCAGCCGCATGGCATAAACCAGGATAAACAGCTGCATGGCAAACGGTGGGGGTGGGAGGGAGAGTGCTTCAGAGAAGCAGTAAGGATGCTCAAAATGTTGGGGAAAGAATGCTTAGAACACAGCTCATCAAATAGTCCTTCACAGAGGGCAAGTCAGGGCAGGAAACTCAAACATTACATTCATGATCAAGAGAAGAGAAAGACAAATTCATGTATGTCTATTAGTGCTGGGGTGGCTATCTGCATTATACTACCCCAAAATCACTCCTAGGGAGTGCCGCGGGTCTATCCACATCAATTATCACGATCAAGAGAGACAAAGTCTCTGGTCAGTGGTGACACACACTTTAATCCCAGCACTCAGGAGGCAGAGGCAGGTGGATTTCTGTGAGTTCGACCAACATCCCTATTTTAGTCCAGAATCCAGGGCAGGGTCCTAACATTTACTTTAATCTTATCCTCCTTGTCCTTTGAATTCTGGGACAGCATGGATTTTGGGTTCGTTTGTCTTTTTTTTCTCTCTCATGACTAACAACTTTGAAGAACATTGATTCTGTCATTCTGTGATGGTTATACAGTTTGGTAGTGTTGCATATTTTTTATAAAATGTGTTTAACTTTGCCCGCAATTCCTGAAGTTGAGCTCTGGCAATGTGTGGAATTTCCGGAGTGGTGGGATTGTTTGTGTGATATTAATGGGGTTGTTGTTAACCTTAGCTGGGTCCAGGATCAGGGCTGGGTGAAAATAAACAAAACCAGCTATGGGGAGTCCCATCCCCCAACCTCTGGGAAGAAATGGAAGTTGAAGCCAATTCCCAATGGCCAAAGAGCATCAACTATGCAATTGAAACCTCAGTGAAAACCCTGCACAGGAAGGCTTTGGGAGGACAGAGGGTAGCACACACAAAGACTTACAAGTGCTGGTCCCACTCTGGCCTAACTTCTTGCTCTGTGCATTATCTTCCACCTGGCCATTTTGGTCTGTGTTGACTCTAGATAGTGTCAGAATGGAGAATAATTGTGACAGCCAGCAGGTGTCAGAGAATAGGTTGTTGGAAAATTATACAAAAGGTTATCTGAGGTCTCTTGATTCCAGATAGTTTAGTACCAGAACTGAATATAAGTGTGGGGCAGCTAGCCAACAGATGCCAGAGAAATACGTTTTGAAAAATTACACAAAGGTTTGCCTGAGGTCTCTGGTTATTCATTTCTGGCAAGAATGCCATAGAAGTGGTTATGATCCCCTAAGTGTCAAATCAGGACACCACCTCAAGGCATACATGATTCTGACACATATCATTACTTGGATGTTACCTGGGATCATTTGCTTAAGGCAATTGCCAGGTTTATGCACTTGACATTCATGATTTTCTCTTATCTCTTGTTTTTAAATGTTTAGGTTCTAAATAAAATATTAAACTATTAGATAAGTTCTTCTCAGTTTCTAAAGATTTCTTTCTCCCCATATACCTGTAATTCTAATACTTGGGAGTACAAGAGTTCAAGGCCAATCTGAAACACAAGAGACCATGTCTCAAAAAGTCAAGAAAAAAGTGAAAAATTATCATTTGTCTTAGGTACTATTCTGTTTCTATGAATACACACCATGATCAAGGCAGCATATAAAAGAGAAACATATGAGGTGGATAGCAGTGGTGGCCTACTCCTTTAATCCCAGCACTCAGAAGGCAGAGGCAAATGGAGCTCTGTGAATATGAGGCCAGCCTGGTCTACAGAGTGAGTTCCAGGACAGCCAGGGCTACACAGAGAAACCCTGTCTCAGAAAAAAAGAAAAGGAAGAGGAAGGAGGAGGCAGAGAAAAGCATTTAGCTGGCTTGCTTGCAGTTTCAGAGGGTGAATCCATAATCATCATGGCAGGGACTGTGGTGGCAGGCAGGCCGGCATGACACTGGAGCATTAGCTGAGAGCTCACATCCTAATCTGTAGGCAGGAGGCAGAGAGAGCTTGAGACTCAGCCTGGCACTGGCTTTGAAATCCTCAGAGGCCACTCCCAGTGACACACCTCCTGTAACAAGGCCACATTTCCTAATCCTTCTTAAACAATCTACCGAAGGAGAACCAGACAATCCTGTGGGGACCATCCACATTTAAACCACCACACCATTATGACAGAGAATGAAAAATAACTATTTAGCTCATCAAATAAAGCACTGGGTACTGTTCCAGTTTGCGTTCTGTTGTTGCGATAAATATGTCTAAAAGCGGCTTTGGAAGAAAGAGTTTGTTTGACTTGTACTTCTAGTTCACAATCCATCATTGGGAAAATTTGGGGAAGGAACTGAAGCAAAAATCGTGAAGGAGCACTGCTTACTGGCTCCCTTTCAGCCCATTTTTACCTATCTTTCTTATATAGTCCAAGCCCTCTAGGGATGATACTGCCCACATTGGGCTGGATCCTCCTACATCAATTAACAATCAAGAAAATGCCCCACAGACATGCCTATGGGCCAATTTGATAGAAGCAATTTTCCACTTGAGATTCCATCTTCTTAGGTGTGTAAAAGGTTACAAGATTAGCCATCACACATATTATACATGCATTTCCATGTCAAACATAAAGAAGGATTTGTTTGGGAAAAAAACTGCAACAGGAAAAGAAATGAATACATTAAAGCTAATATATATTCCATGGCTCTTTCTATATATATAAATTTATTCATTTAATTTGAATAATGAAAACGGTTGATAACCACCTGTTAATTTGTAATAGAGATACAAATTTTCCTAAATGATTTGGAAAATTACCGGTATTTTCTACTTTGAAGTAGTCTGTATTTTGTGTTTATACCAAAGACTTTATGAATGGAGAAAAATAATCTATGCGAAAACTGAAAATAGTACAACATGGCAGAGTTTACCACCGATCCTAAGTACAGATGAATTATCAGCAATGGTGTTAGCTATTTAAGATTGAAACATGATTTTAAGCCATAGCTATAACTGTTAATGCTGCAAAACTGATACTATCTGGAAGTAAAATATGAGTGTGATATTATCCAACACATTGTATAGATGATTCATTTTCGGTCGGCCAACCAAGAACCTTATGAAAATAATAACAGGAATTTTATTTATTTGGAAGAAAGAGCCTCACACGTTAGCTTTAGATGGAGAATGTTTTCTCAGACTACAAACATCAATATCCAATGATATATTCTTGAATGTTTTATGTTAAAACTTATTTTAGATGTAACCCATTATGTAAGCTACGTTAGAAAAATCTAGACTCTTGGCTTTCAAAATGAAGGTATGAGACTGGAGGGATGGATCAACAGTTAAGAGTACTTGCTATTCCTACAGAGGTCCTGAGCTTAGTTCCCAGCATCCAGGTTGGGTGGCTAACAGCTGCCTGGGGGTATCTAATTGCCTCTGAGGACACCTGACTCACATGCCCATACCCACACAGATACAGGCCTAAACATCCTTTAAAATGTTTATGTATTTTATGTGTATTTGTGTGCATGCAGGAAAGTTGTCGGGCTTCTGGAACTGAAGTTAGAGATGGTTGCAAACCACCTGTGGGTACTTGGAACAGAACTTGGGTCCTTTCCAGGAGAAGTAAATGTTCTTAACTGATGAGCCATTTCTCCAGACCTAAAATTACTCTTTGAAAATATTGTTTTAAGAGTAGGTATGTATGTAGGTGCCGCGCCAGCATGGCAACTGTCGTTCTTCTGAGCGAGGGATGTCGAGATTAATATGCAGCACAACTTCAGGTTCTGCAGACAAGCCCTTTATTCCACTTTCTCACAAGTATATATAGCCCTCAGAAGGGGAGGCCAAACCAGCAAAAGCAGGAAGCTCATCACCATAACTCAATGGCTTAGGGGTAAACATCCTTAGAAACTTTGCTGAAAACAACAGATTGTTCCTGTTTTTGTTCCTGTTTTCAACCAACCTCAAGAGTGCAAAACAGATCAAGTGGGAGTACGAAGGCCTGTCCTCTAGGGACCCAACATGTAGGTAAACATCTTGTAGGAATTAGCCCCTNTGTCAAATACTGACTCTTCCATAAAATCCAACACAACATAGCCTGTTGTAGCAAAGCTGAGTGCACCCTTAGACTTACAGGTAGGGGAGCATCATTTGGTCTGGCTCTTCAGTGACTCAGCAGAGGAAAATCATGGGCTCCAAAAATGAAGCAGAGTTGCTAACCCAGGAGTTCAGGGTTTGTGGACACAGGTGTGGAAAGGAATTAGAGGCATAGTTCAGAGGTAGAAGACCTGCCCCAGGTTCAAGTCACAATCCTGAAAACAAAACAGGAAGTGTACCAGATTTCTTTTTTTTAGGCCACTAACCAGCTCTCAAATCATGGCACAGGGACTTCTTTTTAGTTATGAAAGGCTCGGCCTAACTTAGGCTCATTTCTGACTAGCTCTTTTAACTCAAATTAACCTGTTTCTCTTCATCTATCTTTGGCCTCAGGGCTTTTACTTTTCTTTCCTTCTGTATATCTTACTTTCACTGCTTCTCATGTCTGGCTGGCTGGCAGCTGCCTGGTTTCTTGTCCCAGGTATGTCCTTTTATTTCTCCCTTGTTCTCTTCTCCTCCTTCTTATCTTCTTCTCTCTAGAGCCTAGATTTCTCCCCCTATTTATTTATTCTCTTTGCCTGGAAAGCCACCTATTCTTTCTCCTACCTAGCTAATGGCTATTCAGCTCTTTATTAGGCAAGCAAGGAGAAACAAATGCAACACATCTTCACATAATTATACACACATCCTTACATTGTTAGTCAAATGAAGCATAGACAAATTAAACACATCTTTACATAGTTAAAATAATATTCCACAACAAAGAAGGGAGAAAGCAACCATTGCCCTAATAACTTGGTCACTCTTTGTCCACATGATCACACAGCTCTTGGGGATAAGGTTAGCTTATCAATGGGAAGCACCTGTTTCCCTTGATAAATTTGTGTGCAGGAATCCCTGAAGCAAACATGAAGTTAGATATTCGTTGGCTCACAGTATTATCTTTCTAGACTGGACTTTACCAGAATGGGATAAGGCATGGAGCTGTTAAGATAGGTTGACAGATAACATTTTAATTCTAAGAAGAGTGCCTACAAAGACTGAATCTAGAAAAAAATAATTGGAATGGTCAAGGATGCAAAAACCAGGGAACTCAGCTGTAAAGCCCCGCGGTGAATGCAGCTGCTGTGGCATTCTTCCAAGTGTACAGAAAGCATGCAACATTTTGGCCACAGTTAGAGTTTGTTCATTGATTTCAGTGCTAAAGGGAAATAAAATGGAAGTCCCTGCACATCTAGGCATGCCCCAGCCATTTAAGGGGTCAATTTGTTTGTTTACTTTTTTTTAAGGTTTTCCTCTAAGCTTTCCTACATGTGTTCATATTGCACATCAAGCACATCCTCCTCAGACTCCTGTTCCCTCCTTTTGCTCCTTCCTCCCCCAGTTAGCTCCCCTAGAGCAGTAGCTCTCAACCCACAGGTCTGGACCCCTCCGGGAGTCAAGCAACCCTTTCACAGGGTGAGGAGACACTATCCCCTGAGTGAGCATGTGGCTATGGCAGGCCTTGCCCTTCTCCTCCATTCCCTCTGCCTTGCTAAAAACTATTAGATTACATTCCTGAAGCTAGCCACCAAAGTCTGTTTCCTTATTTGGCCACTTTCTTCTCCTGAGGCTGACTACCAGAGTCAAGCAATCAAAAGTTCCCTTTGGTTAATCTGATTAACATGCCCAGTTAAAATTAAACACCTCATCCTAACATGGAGTTTCCTCCTTTACCTTTATAAACCACCATTTTCCTGTGTGCCACATCTGTCTTCTCTCTATCCAGAGGCAAGGCATTTCCTGATGCTTTCTGCCTGAGTCAGAAAGCGGCAACTTTAACTTTTCTCCACCATTTAATAAAGGAGCTCTCTGTAAAAACAGATGTTTGGGTGGAGTGTCTAATCTGGGGTCTGGGAGGAAGCCTCCCGCTGTGCAGGGGTCTCCTTCACAGGGGTCGCCTAAGACCATCTGAAAACACAGATACTTGCACTGCTATTCATAAGGTTTTGGCTTGTTTTTGGTTTTATGTGTATGAGTGCTTTGCTTGCGTGTATGTCTGTGTCCCATGTGCATGCCTGGTGTCTGCAGGGGTCAGAAAAAGGCATCAGACATCCTAGAACTGGAGTTACAGATGGTTGTGAGTTTTGGGAATCAAACCTAGGTCCGCTGGATGAGTAGACAGCACTCTTAACTGCTTAACCATTGACTCATAGCTGTAACGCCTGCGTTACTCTTGGTACAGTTCATGTACCACTGTACCCTATGCGAGTCGGGCAAGGGCCTGGAGATCAAAAGAACAACACAAGAGACCTGGGTCATTTGAAAGGAGATCAGCTGAATGCCATTTATTCAAGTTTAGGAAAATCCTTATATACCTAGCTGCTGTACAAAGAATTCCCCCCAGGCAGGTGGGAAATTGCCACAACCAAGATGGAGTAAACAATGCCCTATAGCTAATCACCAGGCAGTGCAGAGGGAGCGCAGGAACAAACAGGATGTTTTAGCTGGCTGGCCAGAAACTGTCTTCAAGATGAACCCCAGGAGCAGGGGTAGACCCATGGGCCCTACACATAGCATCATTCTTAATGGTTGAAAAAAAAAGGAGAATTCCATTTGGAGACCAATAAGATGGCCCAGTAGGTAAACATACATGTCATTGTTGTATAACAGTTTCTTCCCAGACTGTAGCATTCCATTCTGCAAGGAAGCTCCTTAAGCAGGAAAGTAATCAACTCAAAATATTGTCAGGAAGTCCCTGAAACTGACCGGATCCACTAGACCCTTCCCTGCCACATTATGCAGTAAAAGCGGAGAATACCTCTCAGAGTAAATGAGCCAAGCTGCAAAGAAAACTCACCGACAAGCTGCACAGAAGAATTGAGGCCAGAGCAACTGCCTGGAAGAAGCAGAAACAGGCCAAGATGTCTGGAAGAGGTTTAGACCAACGGAGGCACCTGGAAAGGCCTTCTCCCACCTGTTGAGCTCCCTGAAGGCTGTGCATTGTGCTCCAGGTTCCCAACTTTGTAAACTGTCGCCCAAGTTTAGGGGGGTGGATCTTGCTGGTTTGCAGCTGTCTTTGAGTCATAGTCATTTCTGCTCCTGTAAGTAAGCTGTCAGCCACCCACATTTCTGTAAACAATCCTAATAAAACTCACTGGCTCAAGTTGAGCTTTGGTGCTATCTGTTCTTTGGTCTGTTGTGGGTTCCCTATTGGAGTTAGTAGACGTGTGTGTTAAATCTCCCCAGGAAAAGTTGTGTGACACAAAAGCTACCAAACTAATGATCTGAGTTTAATACCTAGAACCCATGTGGTAGGAGAGAATTGACTCCTGCAAGTTGTCCTAGAACCTCTACATATACTGTGGCACATTATGTATCCCCCAATCAATAAGTGTTCAAAAATTCCATTGGGTGTATATGCTACATTTTCTCTATTTCTCTGTTGTCAGATGCCTAGACTGGTTCAATAACAGCTATTACAAAGTGTTACGATAAATATTGATGTGTAAGTAGCTGTGAGATGTGTCAACTAGGAATCTTTGGGGAAATACCCGAGTGGTATACTGGGCTACATGGTTGGTATCTTTTTGAGTTGTTAGGATTTTGTTCTCTCTCTCTCTCTCTCTCTGTCTCTCTCTCTGTGTGTGTGTGTGTGTGTGAGAGAGAGAGAGAGAGAGAGAGAGAGAGAGAGAGAGAGAGAGGAGAGAGTGAGAGATAGATATGCTTATGTTCACATGAAGACATTCAGGTACTATTCATATGTAAAGGTCAGAGGACATCCTTGGGTGCCAGCCCTTTCTTCTTGTTTGAGACAGGGTTTCTTTGTTGTTTACTGCTGTGCAGCCCAGGTTAGCTGTCGTCCCACTGAAGGTTCTCCTGTTTCATCTCTCATCTCCAGTTAGTAGGGCTGGGATCACAGGCTAATGTCCTGTCTTTGCATAGGTTCTGTTAATCTCACAAACTTGAGGGAAAAGATCACCAAGCCAAATCATGGCCAAATTAATTAAAGCAAGATTTTTTTTATTTGTGTACATGGACTGTCTCTCCCTAAAGGCAGAGTTTAAGAGAGGAGCACTGGACATAGGTGAGATAAGGGTCTGTATAGTTCAGGAGTAGGGGGTTTCCAAATAGATGATTTGGCAGGTATACAAGCAGGGTTAGAGAAGCAGAACCTAAGCATAGCAAGTTAGTCATAACAACCTCTTGAAACTGGCGGTGGTGGCACACGCCTTTAATCCCAGCACTCAGGAGGCAGAGGTAGGGGGTGTGTGATTTCAAGGCCAGCCTGGTCTACAATAACTAGTTCCAGGACAGGCTACAAAGCTACAGAGAAACCCTGTCTCAAAAACAAAAAAACAAAAACAAGGTTGTCATAACAACATTGTCATAACAACGGGGTCATAAAACAAGGTCATAATAATAATACAGAACCATTGGTAGTTAAGGTTACAGGTGGGGAATAGCCAATCCTTGAGAAACAGATTTTAATCATAAACAAAAATGAACCTAGTTTTTTGTTCCTATAAGATGGCTTTCAAGCCTAAGATAGAGGCAGGTTGGATTATTAGTCTTGAAACTACTAATATTCAGAAATATTATGAAAGGTATATATTAACTCCTATCATTTTTGTTGATCTTATGTTTTCTTAATCCTAAGTAATTTGCTTAATTACTATTTTAATATGGTTTTGTTCCTGAAAACTTATGTCTGTATTTATATTTCTTTTTGGTCTTAAAGATCTCTTGATTACCTTCTGTAGGGCTGACTTAGTGGTCATAAATTTCTTTAACCTGGTTTGACTATGGAAGGATTTTCTTTCTTCAACTACAACATAGTTTTGCTGAGTATAGCAGTGTGGGCTGGCAATTCTGTTCAGTTCTTGAAATCTTGAAATACTTCATCCCAAGCCTTGTTGGCTTCCAAAGCTTCTTTTTAAGAAATCTGCTGTTGTTCTGGTGGGCCTGACTTTACATCAGATTTGTCATTATTCTCTTTCAGCTGCCTGAATGGTTTCTTTGTTCTGTATATTTGGAATTTTAACCATACTATTATGTGGACAGGATAATTTTTGGTATGTCTGTTTACTGTTCTAAATGTCTCCTGTATGGGCAGCTCATTTCTTAAATTTAGGGAATTTCTTACCAAAGTTTTATTCAAAATATTTTCTATGCTTTTAGCATTAATTTCTTCTCCTTTTTCTATGCCTATGATTCATATTTGTTCTTTTCATTGTGTCTCACTTGTCCCAAAGGTTCTGTGTATGCTTTATTAATTCATTAATTAATTCTTTATTGCCCTTTCAATGTGCTAATTACTCTACTTTGTCTTTGAGCCCTGATATTCTGTCTTCTACCTAACCCATTCTATTGGTGAGGAGTTCCCCTGAGCTTTTTATTTAACTTATTGATCTTTTTCATTTCCAGTAATTCAGTTTGTTTGTTTTTGTCTGTATTTCTGTCCCCTTATTGACTTCTACTTTCACACCCTGTGATTTATCCTCTCATTTGGCTAGTTCTTTGTGTTCTCTAGCAATTCCTCGGAAGTTTATCTGAATCCAATTTTCTTTTAATGCACTTATAATGATTTTTGTTGTTGTTATTCTTTGGGATTTTGTGTAATTAACTTTCATTGAAGGATATTGCTGTGGGTTTAGTGCTTTGGACAGAAGGATGTATTAGTTACTTTTCTTTGGCTGTGATAAGATACCATTACCAAGGCAACTTAGAGAAGAACAGGTTTATCTGAGCTTGCAGAGGGTAAGAGTCCATCACCTTCACTGTGGGATGGAACGGCAGCAGATGGGCATAGTGACTGGAGCAGCAAGCTAAGCTCACTCCTTAAACTGCAAGCATGAAGCAGAGAGGAAGCACTAGGAAACCACAAAGCTTACCTTCCAGAACATACTTTACCCAGCAAGGCCACATTTTCTAGATTGCTCTTAAAATTACCAGGGCAATGCCAAGTGCTCAGTGTGTGAGTCTGTGGGGTACAACATTCTCATTCACACCACAAGGAGTCATACTGTCTTGGTTTTTATGTTTTACCTACATGTATGTATATACTCTTCATGTGTGAAAGAATCTATGGAGGCCAGAAGGTGGCATCATTTGTCCAGGGCTGGAGAGACAGGAGGTTGTGAGTTGCCATGTGAGCATTAGGAATCAGTACCAGTTACTCTGCGAGGCAACTGTTCTCAACTTCTGAGCCATCTCTCTAGCCTCAAATTTTTTGTGTTGGGGTTTGTACATATAATATTAAGCTGTTGCTTAGATTTTTAAAAATTCATCATATTCCTCCAGTACAAGCATTTTCACTGTTAAAGAGAAACTAGTTATAAGAGGATTGAGGTTCCATTTGTTCTCTCTGCCAGAATGGAGTCCATGGCACCATGCTCACCCCCAGCATCTTCGTGAGAGTAAACTACTGTCATCAAAAATTATCACTATCAAAGTATAGACACAATACAAAAATACAGAAATGGTCACATAAAAAAGCAATCACCACTTACGTATCCATCATCTAGGAAGGAAAGGAACACTGGCATTACTGTGTACATCAAATATGTGGTACATGGGTGTGAATAGAAAGAAAACAGAGTAAGCCTGGTGTGCATTGACAGAGAAAACACAGATAAGGGAAGGGGTCCTAGAAAGGGAGTGTGGTGGTTTGGGAGAAAATGGCCCCAAAAAGGAGTGGCATTAGTAGGAGGTGTGACTTTGTTGGAGTGGGTGTGGCCTTGTTGGAGTGGGTGTGGCCTTGCTGAAGGAAGTGTGTCACTCTGTAGCAAGGCTTTGAGGTCTCATAAGCTCAAGACACACCCAGTGTTCCAGTTCACTTCCTGTTGCCTTTGGATCAAGATGTAGAATTCTCCAGCACCATGTCTGCCTATATACTGCCATATTCCCATGTAACTTGAATAATAAAAACCAGAGACAAATATTATGGTTTAACCTGAAGATCAGAAAAACAAAGCAGCTAGCCACTGGCTCTTACCTCTGCATCACACCAAAATGGGCAATCCTGCCTCCACGAATCCTCAGACTGAGACTGAGACCTCCCATTTTATATTTCTCTCTAGTGCTGGGATTAAAGGCTTGCACCACCACTGTCTGCCTGGCCTCTGTGGCTAACTAGTGTGGCTGCTAGGATTAAAGGTGTGTGCCACCACTGTCTGGTCAGTATGGTTGACTAGTGTAACTGCTTTGCACTCTGACATTCAGACAAATTTTATTTATTAAAACACAAATAAAATAATACTATATTTCCCCTTTTGTCTAAAATAAAAAAGAAGGCTATAACCAATATAAGAGAAACTATATACAATAAGGAAAATAACTATATACAGTATATATATGCAATAATTACATCAGCAATGTATTTGCATTTGACATTTGCATTTGACAAATTCAGAGAAAATACTCCATATCTATCCTATCTTGTAAGTCCAGAAGGCTGTACCTAATTCACTTTCTGTTCTAATTTACATTATCAAATTATCTTTTAATGTCTTTCAACCTTTTACGCTTTACACCTCTGTAGTACCTTTTCTGAGTTTCATAAACAAGGAAAACTATAACTATCTAGTCTTCAACTCCCTCAGAGATATGAGAAGGAAATAATATTAACTAAGTAAGCAGGAAGTGCAAGCAAGTGACTTCCAAAAAATGTGAGATATGACAGAAATAGCTGACTACCTGGACAGTCACCCAAAGTTCCTCTGTAATGTTAGGGCATCTATGTTCAACCTACAGGTCTTTTCTAAGAAAAAGACTGTCCCTACTTGTCTTGATAATATTTGGCAGTCACTCTTTTTTTTTGTCCTGCTTCTCCAGTTAGGACAGCGCACTATCAGCAGTTGAGGCAAGGGTACTGTCTTGCCCAGTGGCTTAATTTTGCCACAAAGAAAGTAAACTCCATGTGGAGTTTCTTCAATGTCCACTATCTTCTCTCAAGTAGATTGATGCTGCCAGGAGCAGAGCAGATGTCTCTCATTGACATAAAAAAGCTTAAGTTATTAAAACAACTTAAATGCCATGTTCTGTCTATCTCTGAAGTGTTTGAAGATGACATGTCTATTTAAAATATATCTCTGTTTGACCTTGAAAACACACCTAATGTGACTAAAAGTTTGATTGTAATAGGTGACTAATTACTTACCTACATTTTTGTATTATTCTAAACTGTTGGTAATGTTAACTTTCAATAACTAGAAATGTGCATTACATTGCTAAATGAGCTATAGTAGCTATATAGGTACAATACCTTTAACAAGATTAGAAACATATGTACAGTATGTTTTAAAAAATTAATGACAAATTTGTATCAATATACAAAAGTCCAAATCAATGTAAAATATTTAAAACTAGTAGTTGATTTTTAAAAGTAGATTCAATAATCTACCTTTGTATTTTATCATATCTATATCTTCCTTTTTTCTTTTCAGAATAGACTCAATAATCTACCCTTTTATCCTATCATATCTGTATCTTCTTTTTTCTTTTCAAAGAACCTTTTCTAATCACCTTTGTTCAATATTCCTCATGACTCTAGCCAATTAAAATGTGTAACCAACCCCCCCAAACAATGACAAATATCCATATCCCATTGAATGACCAAAACCTACCCACCCCACCTCTTGGGAATGTGGGCATCATATTCTTAAATTTATTTCCTGCAGCCAGGTAGTGGTAGCATACACTTTTAATTCCAGCACTCAGGGAGGCAGAGGCAGATTTCTGTGAATTTTAGGCCAGCCTGGTCTATAAAGTGAGTTCTAGGACATCTAGGGATACACAGAGTAACCTTGTCTGGAAAAATATTACTTTCTGCTATCTGGGGGGTAACAGCATCTTTATGGGATACTTAGAAGAAAACTTTGAGTTGATTGTCAAGTCCTGAGAGAGGTAGCTGTATCATTTGTTGTCCAGTCTCTGCGTAATGGGAAAGTGCAGGGCTTGTCTTAAGTCCTGGCTTGAGCTGTCTGTTTGGCTGGATCATCTCAGCTAGCCACCTCAAAATTGTTCTGAGCGGTTTGTAGTCCAAAACCAGTCTTTAGGTGGTGTTTTCATCATTAATATGATAATAGGTAGTCCTGGAGGAATCACCATTGTTGGGCCCCACCCTCCTTTTGAAGACTTTAAAGGTCACTGTTAGGTGTGCTGATTGTTCACTGCAGAAAACTGATAGAGACTCAAACACAAAATCATATACAGAAAGGTATATGAAACCTTTTTCTAGAATTATTTAGAGCTCTATATGACCAGTAATATCATGACAAAAAGTTTAATATATATATATATGTACATACATGTATATTAATCTTATAAATTTGAAATGACAAATATACCTTAAGAAAAGCTGTTAAAGAGTCAATATAAAACCAAAGGATTGTGAGATTAGTGGCAATAAAGTAGTCTTTAAATGAAGCACTATTAATAAAAATTCAGGGTCAGAAATTGGGGCTCAACTTGAAGACTGGCCCTTACCTCAACCTCAGTCTGAAATGGCAATCCTGCCTCCTGGAAACTCAGAATGAGACTGTGTGACTGAGAGTTGTCTCCTCCCATTTTGTATTCCTCGCTAGGGCTAGGGTTAAAGGCATGTACCACCGTCATTAAAGGCATGCACCACCCAGTTTCTATGGCAACTAGTGTGGTTACTGGGATTAAAGGTGTGTGTCATTATGGCTACAATGAGAGGAAGGATCCAGGTAGTTAGTTCTCTTTATAAGTTTAATTCTCTTGCTTTTGGGATATTTGTTGTTAATCTCTCCCAAAAAATTACCACAAGCTCTCTGTCATGGTTCACTTTCTTCCCATAACTTGTCAGCTTCATCATTATTAATAGGTACCATAATTTCTGCTGGATCTCTTCCTGCTAATTGATGAAGTCTCATTTTTTTTCTTTTAGAATTAACTCAGAGACCTTTTCCACATAAATTTTTATTTTTTTACTCAGTTTCTGTGGTAATAAGATCCATTCTAAGACACTATCTTTCCTCTGCATTAAATTCCTGTAGGGAAATGTTTGGAGGGTAATATGATCAGAATGCAATTAAGATTCAGATCCACACAACCCACATGTGCCTTCTCTAATTTCTTGTCAATCAAAGCCAATTCTCTCTCAGCTCAGCTGATAATTTCCTGGGACTATTTAAGTCCCTGTCATCATCTAAGGTTTTGTTTAATCAGTTCATCAGGTTTCATCCCAATAGTGCCCCATAGATAGGAAATGTCTCCTTGTAATCTCTGAAGGTCATTCATAGTATGCAATCTATCTCTCCTAATTTGCACCTTTTGGCCTCTAATTTTTTGTAAACCTATTTTATAACCTAAATAATTAATAGAATCTCCTCTTTGCATTTTTTCAGGAGCAATTTGTAATCCCCCCCACAAGGTAAAATTTTCTTTATTTCTTCAAACATTATTTCTAAAGTATCTACATTTGAATCAGATAACAAAATGTCATGCATATAATGGTAAACTATAGATCGAGGACATTGCTTACTTATCATTTTCAAAAGCTTTATTTATTAAAACACCAATAATATACCACTACATTCCCAGTTACCATGCTTCTTACCATGATGATAATGGACTAAACCTCTGAAACTGTAAACTGTCTGTCACCTTAATTAAATGTTTTCTAAGAGTTGGCATGGTCATGGTGTCTCTTCACAGGAACAGAAACCCTAGCTAAGACTGGGAGGAATAATATGGACAAGCTATAGAGAAATGGGTCAGTTTTGACTAAAAAGAGGTTAATGAGATATAATCAGAAAACATAAAACAGTCCGGGTGTGGTGACACATACCTTTAATCCCAGCACTCTGGTGGCAGCAGCAAGAGCCAAGGAGCCAAAAAGTCATGTCAGGAGGCAAAAAGTAAAGAGGGTCAAAGCAAAATTAATATGGAGTTCAACCTTTCATAAACTGTGGGGACAAATGATTCAGTCCCAAGGCCTAACAGCCAGAAATCCAGACCTAAGTCTGGCCATTTCTGAGAAATGGTAATTAGCTGACAATTGGAAACTTACTGAGATTAGCAGTAAGGAATTTAGATAAGGAAGTTAGCTATTTACAGATGTTTCAGCAGTAAGGAATTTAGAGAAGGAAGTTAGCTATTTACAGATGTTTTGTTCCACCTTTGCAAAACAATAAAGAAGTTAAAGTTTATAACTCCGCCTGCTAGCCAAGTCTCTGTGTCTCCCTCCCCACTTCCACCTGCTCTGCCAAATTCCTTGTTGGAAGGCTATATAAACTACATTCTGAGCTTAATAAACTGAGACCTTGACAAAATTCAGACTGACTTTGTCTCTCTTTATACGCCTGGTCTTTCCCTCTTTCCTCCCATTGGTTTTTCAGGAAGGAACCTCCTCGGATTCTCATGGAATAACTGACCCGCCGGCTGGGTCATCTACATAGTGAGTGCTCCCCATAACCAGCTGAAGGTCAGGCAAATATACATAATGCAACCCTGTCTCAAAAAAAGAAAACTTCAAATTGACTGACCCAGATCTCAGGAAGCTGAGGCCTGCAAACTAGGTAAGTTGAGCATCTCTGGGAAAGCCTTTCAAAAGGAAACTGAAGAAGAATAGAGGGAAAAGAAAGAAATCAGAGAGAGAGAGAGAGAGAGAGAGAGAGCACTAGCTGAGTGGGACAGGCTTGTTGCTAAATTCTCACTGAATGGCACATAAAGAGAAATAGGTATGAGGGGAGCTAGATGCTGGCAACACCATGATCACACTGTGAACCCTGAGTCTGCATTTGAGTTAATTAAATAAAATTAACCTGGGGTCAGGAGGCTGCATTAGCAACTAGCTGACAGAAAGTAACTACAGAGCATCAGAGGTCATCAGGGAGAGACAGAGAGAAGTAATAGAGAGGGGGTTGGAGTGGAACAGCTTTTTCTGGTTTAGCAAGGCAGACACATGGGTCTTTTGGAGATGCCAGCAAGGAGGGAAGGTGAACTAATTGCAACCCAGCCTCTCTGAGTTGGCAGGTTTTTACCTCAGCCTTTGAATCTCAAGTCTTATTTATAAATAGAATGATAGAGATTTAGTTAAAGCTCCCTTTAGGGGGAGTGACAGAACCAGTGCCCATGGGAACAGAATTCCTGTTGCTGTTGGAGAAGCAGGCTGGTAACTACGGAACTGTAATTGCCAACTGAAATAACAGTAGATTAAGGCACAGCCACTATGCCAAAATTAAAATAAATGTGGTATATAAAATAATGTACGAACAAAAGTTCAATGTAAATAACACACCTAAAATCGCCAAAGGAATTAATGAGATTCTGAAGACAAGCAAAGTAGCTGTGCTTACAAAAGTATATATCTTTAGAGTTATAGGATTTTGGCATTAACAGCTTTCCTACAGGCAGTGCCAACGACTAAGACATTTATTTAATTTCAACTCAGATTCCAATTTAGTATCCAAAACTATATATCAAATTCAACTTTCTCTTTTCTATATGAGATTAAAAACTTATCACATCTAATGGAAAATTTTAAATTAGTAAAAGAGTAGTCGCATGCCTTTCCAGTATTCAAAATTTTAATTTTAAAATTTCAGAGAAGTGTAGAGTGTAGCAATCCACAGCTGTGATCTCAGCATTCAGGGGCAGATGCAGGAAGATCAGGAGTTTAAGATCAGTATCAGCTACACAGCAAGTCTGAAGGCAGCCCAGGCTGTATATAAGGACATAATACCAACTATTGAAATTGACCCACGAATAATAGAAAGTGATGGTGGTGACTTCAGTGTGCATGGAACTGAATTACACACTTGCACTCTTCCTGTAGAATTATTATAATATATTTACTGTAATAATATTTTTGTTTTCAAAAGTTTCCTAGCATCTACTAATGTACATAATAATGGCACAGTCATTCCTTTTCTGTTGCTATGATAAAACACTGTGACCAGGCAATGTGTAGAAAAAAGAATTTATTTTGGCTTACAGTTCCAGAGAGAAAGAGTTGACCATGGTGGGAAGTGGTAGGCATGGCATCAGGGGCAGGAGGCTGAGACCTCATGTCATGAACTGCAAAAATGAAGCAGAGAGGATAAGCTGCAAGTGGCTTGCAGATTTTAAGCTCTCAAATCCTACCCTGAGTAGTACACTTCCTGTAACAAGGCCCCACCATGTAAAGCTCCCTAAACAGCCCTATCAAGGGGGCTAAGTGCTCAAGTGCCCAAGCCTATGGGGGACATTTCTGATGTAAACCATCATAATGGCTTTCATTGGGACATGTTTGTATAGACTTGTATGGCATTTTGGTCATATTTACCCCCACGCCTTCTCCCACTTTTATACTTTGCCTCTACCCTAGGGTCTGTCTATCTTTTTGTCTTTCTTTGTATGTATATCTCTCTCCTTACATGTCTATCTATGAATTTGATTAGGATTACTTAAAAGAGCAATGGTAAATACACCAGGAGCAATACCATGTAAGAAAAAGTCTCTCCCCCAACACCAACCATAAATCTTCAGGGAAGATTGGAATCTTGTAAGCCCCTCCCCAAACAACTGCTAACTATCAACAATTCCTACCAAGGACAGGGTATAAACCCTTTCCCCCTATGATATAGTAATTGTTCATGATAGCCACAGGATTGAGTTTGCAATTACACTCCACTCTTTCCTCCAGGTATTATATTCTTTTAGTAATTGTTTTGTCCATTATCAATATGCATGGTGCAGTCAATAATGATGCCTTGACAATGGTAGGTAAAAGAGATGGACCTAAAATCAACAGAGATGATGCAACAGTCATTTCATTGGTTACATTCAATGAAGCATCATTACCTTACAGAAAAGTTGTCAAAAAGAAAATGAACCGCATTTTGCAAATCATCATGGAGACTCAGTTTGGGGACCAGCAAGATGGCTCAGTGGATAAAAATATTTGCTGAGTAATTCTGATTACTTGAGTTCAATCCCTGGGGCCCACACTGGAAAGAGAAAATCAACATCTGAAATAGTCCTTTCACCTCCAGACATGTGGCATGCACATCTGCATGTGCATGCACGCATGTGCATGTGCACACATGCACACACACAACTATTAATGTAATATAGGTCAAGGGATGAAATCGTCCCAAATTTCAGCAATTCTTAAGAGTTGATGTTGATAATGACTGTGGTGCCATCATTTGCTGTTTGGAGGTATGAAAGCTGAGTTAAGCCAAATGCTGAGAGGATTTTATGATTTGTAGCATGTTATCAACTTGTTCATGAATACAAAAACACTGTACAAGAAGTTGACCATAAAAACTGGCTTACAGCTTGTGTTAGTCATGTACTATTGCTATGAAGAGACACCATGCCCAAGGCAACTCTTACAAGAGTAAACATTAAATTGGGGGCTTGTGTATAATTTCAGAGGTCTAGTCCTTCATCATCATGGCAGGAAGCATGGGAGCAGACAGGCAGGCATTGAAGCAGTAGCTGAGAGCTACATCCTAATCTGTAGTCTGAGAGAGACAGACACTGGGCCTGACATGGGCTTTTGAAACTCAAAGTCCACTCCCAGTGACACACATTCAACAAAGCCACACCTCCAAATCCTTACAATACTTTCAAATAGTGCCACTCCCTGGTGAGTAAGGATTCAAATATATGAGCCTATGGAGGTCATTCTTACTCAAACCACTACGCTACACTCCACAGCTCCCATCGACATATAACCATATCTTAATGCAAAATACATGTAGTCCAACTTCAAAAGTCCCCAGAGTCTTTCAGTCTCAAGACTCTTAAAAGTCCAAAGTCTCTTCTGAGACTCACACAATCTCTTAACCAAAACCCTCACAATCTCTTAACTGAAACCCTTTGTAAAATCAAAAAGCAGTGATGTGGGATTCCCCTCTGTATACTGTGAATACCATTGGTTAATAAAGAATTTGCCTTGGCCTGTAATAGGGTAGAGGAGCGGTGGGGGGTGACTAAACTGAATGCTGAGAGAAAGAAGGTGGAGTCAGGAGATGCCACGTAGCCACCACTAGGAACAAACGAGCCAGAACCTTGCCAGTAAGCCACAGCCACATGCCAATACACAGATTAATACAAATGGGTTAAATTAAGATGTAAGAGTGAGCTAGAAATATGTATAAGCTAATAAGCCAAGCAGTGTTGTAATTAATACAGTTTCTGTGTGGTTATTTTGGGGCTGAGCAGCCAGGAACAAACAAGCAGCCTCCTACTACAAAGCAGATCACATACTTCCAACACACATTATGGCACATAATATATATTACCATTCCAAAACAGAGGAAAGAGAACATAATGAGGAAATACTGGACCAAAGCAAGAACAAAACCAGCTGGGAACACTCCAAATTCTGCATCTCCATGTTTGATTTTAAAATACTCTTCAGATCTCCAGTTCCTTTCAGCTTTGCTGACTGCAACACCTCTCTCTCTCTCTCTCTCTCTCTCTCTCTCTCTCTCTCCTGGTTCCACATCTGGTCTGCAACATTCCTTGGTAGGTATCCTGTGGCTCTGGGGCTCTCTAACAAAATTCAGCCTTCACCTTCACAGTTTTACACAGTGGCCTTTCTAGGCCTCCATGCAGGGACACCTCTGTCACACACCTGGCCGCAGCATCTTTCCTTAGTTGTGGAGAGATATTTTATAACAATTTTCATGTCTTCTTGACTCTAAAGCAAGAAACTGCCAAGTCCTGATGCTTGCTGGGGCTAGAATTTGGCCCCCTCTTTAAATCACATTTGCATCAACTTTCTATTTTGATGGTTTCTTTCACTACTTAAGTTTTCCTTTAGTTTATATTTCACAAGTTCCTTAAATTCTTTTCACATTTCAAAGCTTAGCCAGATGGGGCCTTTCCCAGAGGTCAGCACTCCCATTAATTCATTTAGCATCAGGCTTTTCTTTAAATTTTTTTTATCTCCTTGAGCACTAGACTTGGTTCCAACATTGCATTTCTTGCTGTTCCTTTTCTCTTCCAACTGTACACTTTGTATTTTTTCTTGCTTAGCTTGCTCCTTTTCAACAGAGATCTACAAAAGAATAACCACTAATAATTAATGACACAGTGAATACTAGGGCTGTCTTGAAATCTCCTCTGCCAACACCATTAATCCAAAAGTCTTTCATTTAGCTTTGGGCAGATTTTTAGAACAATGGCAAAAAGCAGTCACTTTCTTTGCCAAAATGTCACAAGAACGGTTTCTAGTTAATATTTTCCCACTAACACTTCTTGAGTTGGGCCCTCACAGTTCAAATAACCCTCAGAATTATTTTTCATGATCTTATTAGAATTTCCCAGTAATCTCCACTTACAGCATCCAACTTCTTTTCTAGTTCGAAGTCCCAAAGTCTTCCATATTTCTCTGAAAAAAAAAAAACATGATCAGGCCTGTCACACAATGCCCCACTCCTGGCACCAAAATATATCTTTGTCAGTGTTCTATTGCTGTGAAGAGACACCATGTCCAAGGCAACTCTAATAAGGGAAAGCATTTTATTGGGGCTTGCTTACACTTTCAGAGGCTACATCATCATCATGGCAGGAAGCATGACAGCATGCTGACAGACACTGGAGAAGTAGTTGAGAGCTACATCCTGATCTGTAGTCAGAAAGAAAGACACTAGGCCTGGCATGGGCATTTGATACCCCAAAACTCACCCCAGTGACACACTTCCTTCAGCAAGGCCATACCTCTTAATCCATCTAATCCTTTCGAATAGTGCTACTTCCTGGTGACTAAGCATTCAAATATGAGCCTATAGGGGCCATTCTTATTCAAATTACCACACAGATTTAATGTTTTTAGTGTATTTAATATCTCATTTAAATGACTTAAACATGAGTCGTCAAGATAAAAATCAACTTTTTGCTTATTATGTGCGTATTTATTTATTAGGGGTGGGGAGGCACTCCTGAGAAAATCAGAAGACACCTTGTGGAAGCTGATTCTCTTCTTCCACCACAGGGGACCCAGGGATCAAACTTAGGTTCTTAGACTTTGTGGCAGACCATCCTACCCACTGAGTCATTCTGCCTACCTCCATTTTCTGTTGTTACTGATTACAAACTTAAGATTGGCTTGACAGTTTTAAAAGACTCTCTGAACAGGATTCCATAGAGAAAGGATTACTGTGTGAGGATATTTTTGTGCTTCTGTGGTTGTAGATGTCACAAAAATTATACACATGCCCTTTTGCTGGTCAGATTGGTTAGAAATAAGATAACAATCAATTCAAGAGATGAGTAAAAATAAAAGCTTTCAGTAAATGATTCTGTAGTGAAAGACCCAGGCCCCAGCAGGTCTGTAGCTATAGCATAATCCCTGAGTACCCTGACTTTGAACCCAGTGCCAGTGAAAGAAATACACCCTGGATCTGGGACTTGAGCCAGAAAAAGAAACACTTTTTTCCTGAACCCAGAGCCAGAGAAAAACACACTTTACCCCTAGGACCAGAACCTATTAAAGGAATTTGTCCTGGCCTTAAATTAGAGCCTAAAACATAAAAAGGACCAGAGAAAGAGACACAGTTTGGCCCTGAAATCAGAGCCATCCATCTCTGTCCCTGACAGAAAACCAACCAATCCCTGAGCAGGAAAAACCAACCAATCCCTGAATAGGGGTATAATAACCTCTAGCCTAGAGAGGTACCATGACCTTTCCAGACCTTAGCCCATGGAAGCAGTAACCTCTAGTCTAGAGGCATGACCTCTTCCTGAACCCTGATACCATGTACTGTAACATGAGGGCCTGCTAGTTTGGGTTTCTGTCCTGCCCATTTCCCACAGCCAGTAAGCCCTAAAGAAATCACACAGAGAGGTCTATATTAGATTATAAACTGACTGGCTCATTAGCTCAGGCTTCTTATTAACTCTTGTAACTTATATTACATTGTTCTTATTTATGTTAGCCACATGGCTCAGTACCTTTTTCAGCAGGGCAGTTCACATCCTGCTTCTTCGGTGTATGGTACAGGACTGAGGAAAGAGCTTCCTTCTTCCCAGAATACTCCTGTTCTCATTGCCCCACCTCTACTTCCTGTCTTGTTTTCCCGTCTATACTTCCTGCATGGCTATCAGCCAATCAGCGCTTATTTAAAATACAATTGACAGAATACAGACAATTCTCCCATACCACTTCCCCCTCTTTTTTTTAAACAAAGGAAAATATCCCTAGTTCATTTTTTTAAGAATGTGGGCATAGTATTCCGGGCTGCTTCTGGCTGGTTGGGGGTGCTAATAATCTTATGGGGACCTAAAGAAAATTTAGAGTTATGATCAAGTCCTGACTGGAGTATCCTGTATGCTAGGTTCATCTCAGTCGGCAGTTGAGCAAAGTAAGTTTTTGACAGTGTTTGCAGCAACCTTTCAGGAGGGCGTGGTCTATGATACCACACTGGTCTAGAAGCAATCCACAGAGTCTCATCCTCTGTGAAAACAAAAGAAGAACCTCTTTTCCATCATATCCTTGGGCCCAACTTCTGAAGTCAAGATACCTTTATAATATACATGCTGGTTTGGCTTAGCAGCCCACACAATGAAACATCTCTCTGTACTTAGCTCCTTCACAGTCAAAAAAATCAAAGAAGACACAATAATACACAAAATCCAGACTCTCTGTGAATTTTCCATTTTTATGTGGCTTATTTTTTTAATCTATGACTATCTGTACTCTGTCTCTTTAAAGACTTTGCCCTTTTTTTAAAAAAGAAAGCATTAACTTTATTTTATGACTTTCTATACTCTTTTTCTTCTCTCTCCCAA
>LOEQ01008997.1:125533-138376 GCA_001685075.1 Bramus lutescens | reverse complement strand
CAAGGCTACCTAATGAACTTTTGAACTTTAAAACTGTCATCTAATAAGAATAATCTTGCTGTGGTTGCTTATTTTTTTAACCCCTACTGAACTTTTGAACTCTGAAACTGCCATCCAATGGGACTGATGTTGCTATGCTTGCTTATTTCTGAAACCCCCTATACTCTATAAAAGCTATATGAGACACATGCTGGGTGTGCCCAGTTTGCCAAACTGGATGCCCATGAGCTCATGAACAATAAAATATAACCTCTTGCTGATTGCATCCATTGGGCCTGGTTCTTGGGGAAAGGGAAACTTCTCACACTAATGGCTTCTTTCAGCTTCAACATTTTACTTAGTTTTTTCTTTCCTGTTACATGTAAATAATGTAAGAATTTCTATCAACCCCTGATTAATATTTTTCACCAGTCTTTACCTGTGACTTGGAAAGAAAACTTTCAAAATAAGAATCCAATCAGAGTGAAAGGCGGAACATCAGCCACTGTCAATGTTGGTGCAATTTGGGAACCTTGAAGAAGTTTGCTGCCTGGTAGAGAGCCAGAGCCCAGCAATAATCCTACCATTCTCTAGGAGTAATGAGCATCTGTTGGGCCCTTGGGAGGACCCAGCTCAGTCAGTCTGACTGCCTTGGTTTGCATGACAAAGACAGTCTCAGAAACTCAATATGATTGAGACCAGCTCCCCAGATAGTAAACTGATCTGCAAACAACTGGCAGATCACACCTCTCCCAAACAATTCCGCTTATGAAATATAATGAAAATGAAATTTGAAAACTCTCCTCCTCGGGTGAGAGAATGTACTGAGCATGCACAGAGGATATGCCTCAGCACGACTCAAATGGAGCATGTTCACACATGTTAGCCCAGCACTGCATAGGTGAAGGGAAGAAGACAGGAACGTCAAGGTCATCTTTGAATAAATAAGGAGCTTAAAGACAAGGGTGGTCTACACAGAAACCCTGTCTAAAAGCAAAATAAACAAACAAAAAAGCATAAATGATTTCTTCAATTAGGTTTGTGGTTTTCTTGTTCATTTGTTTGTTTGCTTGTTTGTTTGAGATGGGGTCTTATGTGGCCATATTTTAAAATTTTTTGCTTTAAACTTTCAAAATAGGAACCCACTCTACAGAGAAAGACAGAACAGCAAACATTGCAAATTTCTGTCTAATTTGGGAATACTAAACCCGTTTATTGACTGGTAGGGAGAGTCTGAAAGAAATGAAATACTTGTGTTTGCTTTTCTAAAATGTTATAGTTTGAAATCTCTGGTGTGAAGAGTTAATAATATTCTGTAGCTCATAGCTCATTATCACCACATATTCATGAATGGCTTTGTTTTCTTCTGTTTGTTACATTTTTTTCAGACTTAGAACCAAACAATTTCCATTCCTCTCCTTCCACCCATCCTAGTATGTTTAATAAATTTTCTTAAATGTGTTTATGAATGACTAATAACTCAAGTAGCTTCCTTTCTTATGAGTTACTTTGCTATTACTGTCTTTGGAGATAATAAACTCAAAATCTTCTGCACTTGGAAAAGATAAGCCATCTATATAGTATTGTGGAGAATTGGGGTAGAAGGACATAGAGATGGCTCAGTGGATAAAAGTACTCATTGCCAAGCTCCATGTGAAGGAGTTACACTCTCCCACTTTTTACAACTGAATTTAAATTTTATTTCTCTGAGAAGGGCACACAGGTGTCTTTTCTAATGAAGGGTCTTTGGTCTACAATGAACTTACATTCAGGGTCGAAGGAGAAAACAAACACAGAGGGGCTAGGTCAGCCTCACATTATCTCAAGGATAAACCCAGCAGCCCCCTTCTGAGTTATGTCCAAGATCATACAGATGTGTCCAAAATGACAAGACTAAACCTCAGCCAATTAGAAATATACCAATGTGATGTGGGATTTTCCTCTGTATGCTGTAAATACCGTTGGTTAATAAAGAAACTGTTTTGGGCCTACACAGGGAATAGAGGTAGATGGAAATAACTGGACTTAATGCTGGGAGAGGGAAGACAGAGAGAAAGACGCCATGAAGCCACCAGAGATAGACGTGCTGAAACTATGCTGGTAGACCACGACCTCATGGTGATACACAGATTAATAAAGATAGGCTAAATTAAGATGTAAGAGTTAGCCAATAAGAAGTTAGAGCTAATGGACCAAGCAGTGTTTAAATTAATACAGTTTCTGTGTGATTATTTTGGGTCTAAGCTAGCTGGGTGGCCAGGAATGAACAAATGGCCTCTACCAACACTAATGTAACTGCTGCTTGCTTAACTAATTAAGTCTGAGATGACCTAATTGCTCCTAAAATTTCCCTTAGCTATGCTTAAAAGGAGCTTGCACATTCCTCTTGGGGTTCATTGCCATTTTGTACAGATGAAAGAACTCCACATGCATGCCATACAATAAACACTCTTTGCTGTTACATATTATTTGAGTCTAGGGTCTTCC
The DNA here is from genome assembly GCA_001685075.1 of Bramus lutescens. NCBI lineage: Eukaryota > Metazoa > Chordata > Mammalia > Rodentia > Cricetidae > Bramus > Bramus lutescens. Next base: position 135,910 of record LOEQ01008997.1, on the reverse strand, counting down.
TTCAGTGTTTCCTTGGACCCTACAGATGATCTGAATTCAATACCAGGAATCCACCATAGAAGGAAAAAAAAACACTCCTGAAAGTTGTCCGATGATGTGGGATTCCACTCTGTATGCTATGAATATATTTTATTATCATGGGTTAATAAAGAAACTCTTTGACCTATAGCAATGTAGAATAGAGCTAGGCAGGAAAACTCAACTGAATGCTGGGAGAAAGAAGGTGGAGTCAGAAAGATGCCATGTAGTTGCTGAAGGAGAGAGACACTGGAACCTTACTGGTAGGCCACAGCCTCATAGTAATACATAGAATAATAGAAATGGGTTGATTTAACCTTCCTCAAGACCCAGCATTACCACTTTTGGGTATATCCAAAGGATGCTCAATCGTGCCACAAGGACATGTGCTCAACTATGTTCATAGCAGCATTATTTGTCATAGCCAGAATCTAGAAACAACCAAAATGCCCCTTGACTGAAGAATGGATAAGAAAAATGTGGTACGTTTACACAATAGAGTACTACACAGCAGAGAAAAATAATGACATCTTGAAATTTGCAGGCAAATGGATAGAGCTAGAAAATATCATATTGAGTAAGGTGACCCAGACCCAGAAAGACAATTATTATACGTACTCACTCACAAGAGGTTTTTAAACATAAAGCAAAGAAAATCAGTCTACAAATTACAATCCCAGAGAACCTAGACAACAATGAAGACCCTAATAGAGACATACATGGATCTAATCTACATGGGAAGTAGTAAAAGACAAGATCTCCTNGATGCTCAATCGTGCCACAAGGACATGTGCTCAACTATGTTCATAGCAGCATTATTTGTCATAGCCAGAATCTAGAAACAACCAAAATGCCCCTTGACTGAAGAATGGATAAGAAAAATGTGGTACGTTTACACAATAGAGTACTACACAGCAGAGAAAAATAATGACATCTTGAAATTTGCAGGCAAATGGATAGAGCTAGAAAATATCATATTGAGTAAGGTGACCCAGACCCAGAAAGACAATTATTATACGTACTCACTCACAAGAGGTTTTTAAACATAAAGCAAAGAAAATCAGTCTACAAATTACAATCCCAGAGAACCTAGACAACAATGAAGACCCTAATAGAGACATACATGGATCTAATCTACATGGGAAGTAGTAAAAGACAAGATCTCCTGAGTAAATTGGAAGCATGGGGATCATGGGAGAGGGTGGAAGGGGAGGGAAGAGAGCAGAGGAAAATGTAGAGCTCAATAAAATCAATAAAAAAGAAATGGTTTAATTTAAGATGTAAGGGCTGGCTAGGATTACACCTAAGCTATTAGTGAAACTGTATAGTAATGAATATAGTTTCTGTGTAATTATTTGGGTACAGGCAGACAGGAAATGAATGAGCAGTCTCTATTTACAGTCCTCTGGCTGTCATACCCATACTGTGGCACACATGGACCTGCACACACACACACACACACACACACACATACAATAATATTATTGGTACTTTAATTTTTTAAAAAGATTAACATATGAAAGAAACCAATGCCAAGGAAAGACTGGAAACCCATCTCACAAGGTAAATATCACAAAGCAGTGGTGGTGCACAGCTTTAATCCCAGCACTAGAGAGGAATATAAGGTGGAGTGAGACAGGAACTCACTCTCTTTCAGTCTGAGGATTTCTTAGAGGTAAGAGCTCTCTAGTGTCTTGGATGCTTTGCTTTTCTGATCTTCAGGTTGAACCCCAATATCTGTCTCTGGGTTTTTNCACACACACACACACACACACACACACATACAATAATATTATTGGTACTTTAATTTTTTAAAAAGATTAACATATGAAAGAAACCAATGCCAAGGAAAGACTGGAAACCCATCTCACAAGGTAAATATCACAAAGCAGTGGTGGTGCACAGCTTTAATCCCAGCACTAGAGAGGAATATAAGGTGGAGTGAGACAGGAACTCACTCTCTTTCAGTCTGAGGATTTCTTAGAGGTAAGAGCTCTCTAGTGTCTTGGATGCTTTGCTTTTCTGATCTTCAGGTTGAACCCCAATATCTGTCTCTGGGTTTTTATTATTCACTCTATATTTGGCATCCAATGTTTGGTGTACAAATTCATTTAAAAAGCTGTTTGCCTGTGACTTTTTAGCCAATGGCACAGGCTGAAGCTGCATGTGGGCCTCCATTCCCACCCCACTAGGCTTTCCTTACTTTTCCCCCCAACCTCTGAGTGAGTTTGGGGTTTTCTTGTTGTACCTCTCTGAAACAGTCTCAAGCTGCCACCCAAACTCCAGAAACACCTGGGCTCCAAACACTGCAGGACTCATCTGCCTAGACTGGCTGGTTCTGCCTTCAGGCAGCCCCCTACCCCACCACCACACATGCTTTTGCTGAACAATCTACTGTGCGTTTTTCAAACAGCTCTCTCTGTCTCTCTGTGTGTCTCTCTCACTCTGTCTCTCTCTGTGTGTCTGTGTCTGTCTCTCTCTCTCTCCACTGTGGGTTATAGGCTCTCCCTGAACCCACTTCTTGGGCTGCTGTCAAACTAGGTAGCTGCCTTGAAACCCAGTCAGGCTTTTACTGCTCTATGCAGCAGCAAGAAGCCTTACAACTTCATCAATATCATTAGACAATTGGGAATTCTTAAAGAAAGAAATTAGTTAAAAGAGAGCTTTTTTCCACATTGAAAAATAGGAAAAACCATTACAATAGAAGGATTTGGGTCTCTGTATGATGATATGCTAGACAGTTTGAAAATGGAATGATTAAAGAAGATATCTAATTTAGATGGAATTCATGCAAAGTCAATTGTAAACATCAGCTTTATCATTTTTGTCTTATCATTAAAAATATTGGTTAATCTGACTATTAAGATACAGGCCTTAGAAAAACCTAACAAAACAGATCACAGAGATATTTAAATCAAGATAGAGGAATTTAATGGAGAACCAATTTCAGCACTGCCTTACAAGAATAGAGAGAAACAGCCCAAAGTTTACAGACAACTAGCCTTAATATGCCCAGTAACCTTACAGGAATTGGCACATGGTAGAGGCTCTGTTACAGCTGGATGGATCCTTGTGCCATTGTTAGATTTAATGAAATTCAAGGAAGCAATAGTCTCATATGGCTTGCATTCATTTTGTGAAGCAAACATTAAATTTGCAATTTGTTTGTAATAGAATTATTCATAAAGATGGGATAGAATTGGTTAATGGTGTTTTAGAGCCTGGTCCACATTTATAGTGGAGTACCTGGTTCAGAGAAGAGGCTAAGATTATTAAACAATGGAGTAAAGCTAGAGGTGGGAAAATATCCCAAGATCAAATTCTTGGAGAAGGAGATTATGATACTATAGAAATGCAAGCTGTATATGATGACCACGCCCTGTGTTTATGCCATGCAGCAGCTTTGAATGCTTGGGACATAATTGGAGAAATAGGAAAGAAAATTGAGTCATTTAATAAAGTTATACAGAGCCCAAAGGAAGCCTTTACAGGTTTCTTACAAAGATTAACTTTAGCAGTAAATAGAATGATACTAAATTCAGAAGCTAGACAAATAATAATTGAATCTCTAGCTTTTGAAAATGCCAATTCTCTATTCAAAAGGATAATTAAGCTGTTAAAGGCAAAGTCAGCACCTTTGGAGAAATGAATTTAAGATACAATTAATATTGAATCTCATGAATGTGATGATACATAGATGATATGAGAGGTGATTTCCAGAGGTTTGAGGAAAAATTGAAATGTCAAGTGTTATAATTGTGGCAAACAAGGTCACCTTAAAAGGGACTGTAGAGAAGGCATTCATAGAAACAATATTTTTTCTAAAAATAATTCATTCAGAATACCCCTCTCTTCTGGAATATGTGGACATTGTGGCAAAGGCAGGCATTGAACTAACACATGTAGGTATATGAAAATTATTCAATGTAATCATTTGCCATCAGAAAACTCCCTGAGGGGCCTCTTGCAGGCCTCTATGCCAAATCTCATTCATTCATTTCCTGAAATCATAGAAGAAACTCCTTTCCAAAGCAGTTAATGTACCTAAGGCCTATTTTAAGAAATAAAACTGCTCTGGAAAATAGAACATCTGTAGAAGGCAGAAAAAAAGATTCAGGAGAAAGCACAAAGCAATTATTTTGGCAAACTTCTATAAATGAACAAAGACCAAAATTAAAAATATGAATAAATGACATTGCCATTGGAGTCAGATATACAAAGGTACAGAAGTAACAATAATTTCATCAAAATCTTGGCATCCAAATTGGCCTCTTTAGGATGTAAATGTTCAGTTTTTAAGGACTGAAACTTTATCTCAGGTAAAGAAGAGCATGAGATGGCTCAATGTATAGGGTCAGAAGGAGAGAGGGAAATATGAAAACCATGTGTGGCAAACATAGTTATAAATTTGTGGAGGCATAATTTGTTACACTGATGGAATACTCATATTAACATTCCCACAATCTTAGAAACAAACCATAAATTAACATATGTTTCTGGGAAAATATTAGAATATTTTATAAAGACAATCACTGACCATTCAGGTTGTACAAGAGCAAGGCACAACAGCTGCTGATTTTCCAAAAGCACCAACCATCCTAGCTTTAAAATGGTTGACAAACTTGTATGGGTTGTGTAATAGCCCTTAACAACAGAAAAACTGCAGGCTTCAGAAGAGCTAGTACAGGAACATATAGATGCTCAGCATATTGAAGAAGCAACCAGCCCTTGGAATTCTCCTGTATTTGTAAAAAAGAAACCTGGAAAATGGAGAATGGTGACAGATTTAAAAGTTATTAATAAGGTGATTCAGCCAATGGGCTCTCTACAGCCTGGCATTCCTCTGTCTTCTCTATTGCCTAAAGAATGGCCTCCCATAGTTATTGATTTAAAAGACTGTTTCTTCACTGTACCTTTACAAGGAAAAGACAGAAAAATTGCCTTCACAGTGAGTATTTTTAATAATTCTTAGCCTGCTAAGAGATATCAATAGGGGTTTACATTATTATACTATTCACACAGGGAATATTAAATAGCCCCGCCATGTGCCAATATTTTGTAAGTCAGTCATTGGAAATAATAAACCTATAGTTCATTATTTCATGGATGTCATTTTTACTNCAGTAAATAGAATGATACTAAATTCAGAAGCTAGACAAATAATAATTGAATCTCTAGCTTTTGAAAATGCCAATTCTCTATTCAAAAGGATAATTAAGCTGTTAAAGGCAAAGTCAGCACCTTTGGAGAAATGAATTTAAGATACAATTAATATTGAATCTCATGAATGTGATGATACATAGATGATATGAGAGGTGATTTCCAGAGGTTTGAGGAAAAATTGAAATGTCAAGTGTTATAATTGTGGCAAACAAGGTCACCTTAAAAGGGACTGTAGAGAAGGCATTCATAGAAACAATATTTTTTCTAAAAATAATTCATTCAGAATACCCCTCTCTTCTGGAATATGTGGACATTGTGGCAAAGGCAGGCATTGAACTAACACATGTAGGTATATGAAAATTATTCAATGTAATCATTTGCCATCAGAAAACTCCCTGAGGGGCCTCTTGCAGGCCTCTATGCCAAATCTCATTCATTCATTTCCTGAAATCATAGAAGAAACTCCTTTCCAAAGCAGTTAATGTACCTAAGGCCTATTTTAAGAAATAAAACTGCTCTGGAAAATAGAACATCTGTAGAAGGCAGAAAAAAAGATTCAGGAGAAAGCACAAAGCAATTATTTTGGCAAACTTCTATAAATGAACAAAGACCAAAATTAAAAATATGAATAAATGACATTGCCATTGGAGTCAGATATACAAAGGTACAGAAGTAACAATAATTTCATCAAAATCTTGGCATCCAAATTGGCCTCTTTAGGATGTAAATGTTCAGTTTTTAAGGACTGAAACTTTATCTCAGGTAAAGAAGAGCATGAGATGGCTCAATGTATAGGGTCAGAAGGAGAGAGGGAAATATGAAAACCATGTGTGGCAAACATAGTTATAAATTTGTGGAGGCATAATTTGTTACACTGATGGAATACTCATATTAACATTCCCACAATCTTAGAAACAAACCATAAATTAACATATGTTTCTGGGAAAATATTAGAATATTTTATAAAGACAATCACTGACCATTCAGGTTGTACAAGAGCAAGGCACAACAGCTGCTGATTTTCCAAAAGCACCAACCATCCTAGCTTTAAAATGGTTGACAAACTTGTATGGGTTGTGTAATAGCCCTTAACAACAGAAAAACTGCAGGCTTCAGAAGAGCTAGTACAGGAACATATAGATGCTCAGCATATTGAAGAAGCAACCAGCCCTTGGAATTCTCCTGTATTTGTAAAAAAGAAACCTGGAAAATGGAGAATGGTGACAGATTTAAAAGTTATTAATAAGGTGATTCAGCCAATGGGCTCTCTACAGCCTGGCATTCCTCTGTCTTCTCTATTGCCTAAAGAATGGCCTCCCATAGTTATTGATTTAAAAGACTGTTTCTTCACTGTACCTTTACAAGGAAAAGACAGAAAAATTGCCTTCACAGTGAGTATTTTTAATAATTCTTAGCCTGCTAAGAGATATCAATAGGGGTTTACATTATTATACTATTCACACAGGGAATATTAAATAGCCCCGCCATGTGCCAATATTTTGTAAGTCAGTCATTGGAAATAATAAACCTATAGTTCATTATTTCATGGATGTCATTTTTACTRTCTGATTTTACTATCTGATTCAAATGTAGATACTTTAGAAATARTGTTTGAAGAAATAAAGAAAATTTTGTCTCATGGGGAATTACAAATTGCTCCTGAAAAAAAAATACAAAGAAGAGATTCTATTAATTATTTAGATTAAAAATAGGTTTACAAAAATTTAGACCCCAAAAGGTACTAATAAGGAGTGATTAGTTGCAGACTCTTAATAACTTTCCAAAGATTGCTACGAGACATTTTCAATCTATGACACAATATTGGGATGAAAGTTGATGAACTGATAAATTTAAACAAAAATTTAGATGATCCCAGTGAATTAACAGCTGAAGATGATAGAGAATTGTCTTTGGTTGAAGAGAAATTAGAGAAGACACATGTAGACCATATGAATCTGAATCTTAACACCATTCTGGTCATATTACCTTCCAAACATTACCCTACAGGAATTTTAATGCAGAGGGAAGATGTTATCTTAGAATGGATTGTTTCATCAGACAAAGTGAATAAAAAATTAAAAACTTATGTTAAAAAGGTCTTTGAATTAATTCTAAAAGGAAAATTAAGACTTGTCAACTAGCAGGAATAGATTCAGCAGAAATTGTAGTACCTTTTAATACATTAAGAAATTGACAAATTATGAGCAGAAAATGAACCCTGGCAAAGAGCTTGCAGTATTTTGAGAGAGAGTAAAAACAACCATCCCAAAAGCATGTGAATTCATCTTATAAAGAGAACTATCTGGATCCTTCCTCACATTGCAAGGACACACTAATAACTTGAGCTCCTACATTCTATACTGATGCCAACAAATCACAAAAGGCAGGTTACAAATCAGAATATTTAAGCAAAATGGATCAAACCCCTTATGATTCTTTCCAAAAGTCAGAAATATGAGCTATTATGGTACTAAGGGATTTTAAAGAACCTCTCAACATAGGTACCAAGTTACAATATGCAGAAATGCTTGTTTTGCATATTGGAACCACTGAATTCATACCAGATGTTACAAAATTTACTATTATTTAGGAATAGGAATCATCCTATGTGCATGACATACATCCAATCCCATACAGGTCTGCCAGGTCCTCTAGCACAAGGTAATTAAGAAATAGATCATGTTTTCAAGGTCAAACAAAGATATATTTTAGATAGACAGGTCAACTTCAAACACTTCAGAAATCTACAGAATATGGCATTTAAAATGTTTTAAGAACATAGGCTCCTGGCAACATCATACTACTTCAGAGAAGATAATGATCATCAAAGAAACTCCACATGGAGTTTGCTTTCTTTGTGGCAAAAGTAAGCCACTGGGCAAGAAAGTACCCTTGCCTTGACTACTGACAGTATACTGTCCTAATTTGTCAAGCAGAATACAAAAGAAAGTGACTACCAAACATTGTCAATGCAAGAACTAACAGTCCTTCAGAACACCTTGCTTCACAGAAAAGTCTGTCAGATATGCTAGTCCTGTAGGCCAAAGATGGATGGCCCAATGTTGCAGAGAACCTTTGGATGACTGTCCAGGCAGTCAGATGTTTCTGTCATTTCTCACATTTTTTGGAAGCCACTTGCTTGCACTTCCTGCTTAATCAGTTAATATTATTTCCTTCTTGAGTCTCTGAGGGAGTTGAAGACTAGATAGTTATAGTTTTCCTTGTTTACTAATACAGAAAGCAAGTTATGATAGAAAGTAAATTAGGTACAAGACTTTGGACTCACAAAGATAGGATAGATATGGAGTATTTTCTCTGAATTTGACAAATGCAAATGGACTAGACATTGTTGATGTATTTATTGCCTGTATATGTTGTGTATAACTATTGTACTTATTGTATATAGTTTTTCTTATATTAGCTATACCTTTTTAAAATTTTTGGACAAAAAGGAGAAATGTAGAAATATTTCACTTGATTTTAATTTTAAAAAAAAGCTTGCCTGAAGATCAGAATACAAAACACCTACACTAGTCACCCATACAGGCCAGGCACACACCTTTAATTCCAGAAACCACACTAGTTAGCCACAGAGGCCAGGTGGTGGTACATACCTTTAATCCCAGCACTAGAAAGGAATATAAGGTTGGTAAGACAGGAACTCACTCTCTTTCAGTCTGAAGTTTCATAGAGGTAGACACTCTCTAGTGGTTGGCTGCTTTCTTTTTCTGTTCTTCAGGATGAGCTCAAATATCTGTCTCTTGGGTTTTTATTATTCATGCTACAGATTGCCTGGAAATTAGTAGGCCATGGGAATGTTCTGCTCAGTCTGGGAAAAGTTGGCTTTGTTGCAGAGATTGCCAAGGTAAGGCAAGAATAAAACCATTACTACACTATTTTGAGCCAAATTTGAAGCAAGTTTTACTAAATACTGGCCAGGATGATGGACATTGGCTATGTCCATACCCTGGATTCCCAAAGAATGGCTCCAAATTTCATTAGCCAGGGGTTTATAAAAGCAAAACCCACAATGGTATGTACTTCCTAGCTTCATCCAATCATCAGCAATCACACATCTTAACATACTTCCTACCTACAGGGGATTAAGCAAATCTTGTGCAGTTGGGACAACTGTGTCTACTGAAGTGAAAACCCAGGGCTTGTTAACTTATAGGAACAGCCCCCAGCATTCCATGAAGTAATCTGTCCTTGGGTAAGTAGGCTGATAGGCTAGGGGCTAGATCTCTTAAGCACAGTAATTTAAACTTAAAACATAACTATAGCCATTACCGAAGTTTATCAGAGAAGAGGAAAAGGCAAGCACACGTGTTCATTGTTTGGTACACAGTTTGAGCACTGACTTTGTTGAGTCGAGTTCAGCCTAGTGCACAACCACAAATCTTACTCATTTTATTCTCGGTCACTATTCAATGCAGAAATTTGTGCCAACCACACAAAATCTTTGTTGCTTTAGGTTTTTGTTGCTGTTTGGTTGGTTGATTTGGAGACCTTCTTACTATATAACCCTGGCCCAGAACTGACTCTAAAGACCAGATGGGCCTTAAACTCAGAGATCCACCTGCCCTTGCACCAGCTGTTTTTGGTTTTGGCACACAGCCTTACATACCACAGACTTCCTTTAAATTCTCTATATAGCCTATGTTGGCTTACACTCTTGCCCTTCTGGCCTCAGTCTATAAAGTGCATGGGTTGCAGGTACACACTGCCATGCCTGCCTTGAATTTCTTTTTATCTAAAGATTTATACAAAGATTTCCTCTGAAAATGACAGTGCTCATGACAACACCCTAAGGAGGACTTCAGCAGGAAAACAGAAGGATTGTTAACAGGTAAACAGAAGCCTAAAGGTGGGATTCTGTTTACCTGAACAGTCAATCTCTTAAGTCAATTTCCATTTACCAGGAACCTCCCTTAATCTTCCCCAAAGGTCAGGTACCTCAGGCAAGGGCATCTATCTCCCCATTAATCCTTGGGCAAGAGCATCTAGTTCCCCATTAACCCAAATAGCCTGCATCATCTCTAAACTATTACCTTGTTGACTGTCATTTAAAAGCTGCTTGGTTTTTCAGCATTTTGGTCTCTCTGTCCCTCGAAGAAACAGCCTTGGCAGTTTGACCCCAACCTTTCTACCCATGGAGTGCTCCAGTTCAGGGCTTTCTACCCATGAAGTGTTCCA